>CAOLHI010005483.1:0-67111 GCA_948474755.1 Ctenosaura bakeri
CAATGGAACTTGGTTGGGATGGATAAATCCGTCTGTCTCCTCCACATTATATTTATGTGAGTCTATACATCCCTTCTGTTTCCTCTCCCAAATACACATGTTTTGATACACTGACATCGTTGATAACTATCTTGCATACTTGCACATGTGCAAAATCTTGTGGGTTGCTCAGCTTTGAGAAGACACATTAGTCCAAGAAGTGTGGATCAGGTCATTTAGAGCAGCAAGTTGCAAAGATTAGATTTTCCAAACAGTTCTGCATAAGAGAAGGAATTGGTATAATGGCATTGAAGGACAATTTTCTTCAGTCTTCAGGGTGAAGGGAAAGAATCTCAAAGTGAGAACACTGCTTTAAATAAGTGTGTGTGTGTGTGTGTGTGTATGTATGTATGTATGTATGTATGTATGTATGTATATATATATATATACAGAGAGAGAGAGAGAGAGAGAGAGAGAGAGAAGCCATTTCCGCACTAGGCTGTTATAGCACTATGATTCCACTTCCAACATCCTATGGAATCCTGGGGTTTCCAGTTTCAGGAGGAGCCAGCTGGCCCCTTGGCCCCTCCCGAAACTGCAAACCCCAGGATTCCATAGAATGTTGAAAGTGGAATCATAGCGCTATAACAGCCTAGTGCGGAAATGGCCAGAGTCTTCATTTGCTAGACTTGTTTTTTGTATGAGTGGCTTGCTCTAAGCACCTGTAGTTGATGCTTACAGTATGATGCTTAGTATCACCAGGGCTGCTCCTGTGACAAGGAGTCATGTCTTCAAGTTTGGTACTGAAACCAAAAAGACTGAGTTCTGCAACCTGTCCTGCAACCTTCTGCAACTGTCCTGCAACCTTTCTGCAAAGAGCCACAGTCTTTCTGAAGATGTTCTCAAATCTTCTGCAGCCTTTCCGTGATGCTAGCAGACCATCACTGAGAAAAAATACTTGGAAAATTACTTTTTGGACTTCAGGTCCTGCAGTTCCCCAACCATCATGGCCACCTTCTGCAAAGGCATGCAATGTGTCTGAAGATGTTCTCAAATAATAATAATAATAATAATAATAATAATAATAATAATAATAATAATAATAATAATAAAATTTATTTCTATCCCACCTCTCCCAGTGGATCGAGGCGGCATTACAAAATATACAAATACATTAAAACATTAAAATGCACCCCATCCTCCCCACCCACCAACCCGTCTATCCCCCTAAAACACCTTAGTTATTAAAACAAATTAAAAACAAGATTAACACAAAAAGACAAATGATGCAACCTTCCTGTGATGCTTGGAAAACTATTTTTTGGGACTTCTGGTCCTGGAATTCCCCAACCAGCATGGCCATCCTGGTTGGGGGATTCTGAAAGTTATAACAACAAAGTAACTTTCCCAAGCTGGTGGCCTCCCAAAAATGATTTTTCCAAGCTGTGCCTCTGTTCTATGCAGTTTCTGGGGAGCAGTTGAGTCTGAGATTGTAGCCACCATCTTTTTTTCTACTTCAGGTAACCAAATTGTTAAGTGTTAAAGGAAGTGTACAAGTCTAATTCCTCATATCACTTTTCCTTTAATTAAATTGTAACTCTCTTATGCCTGTTAATAAGGTAGTTCAGGAGAAGGCAGACAGGGAAATTTGCAGAAGAGAGAGCTTTTCTTCAAGAAAGTGTATGCACTCATTAGTTTGAATAGTATACATGAGTGGTTGTTATCTCTGTGGGTCTCCCACATTTGCAGTTGCTATGTTGCTTTCCTTGTATACTACTGTTGCTATGATCTTTGGTTTTGGCAGCATGGGAGGCAAATTTTGCTGACTCCTGTAATGGCTGCTGTGTGTAAGTGACTGAAGTCACTGCAACACCTGGAGTGTGTTGCCATTAATTTTTCCATGTTGAAAAGTTTTACCGGAGCCAACAAAATCTTGCAAGTAGTCGAATCCAGGGTGAATTTGCAGTCATGGAAAGCCCTGAAGGCACAAGTCAAGCACTTCTGACCACTTTTTCAAAGTCGGTAGCGCCGGTTGTGAATTGGTGAGCATCCAAACATTTCAGGATGTGTTCAAATATTTCTACATATCAAAGCACCCCTCATTTGATACCCACATTTCATCTATAACCTAGCAAGTATTATTGGAAACCGTTCTACACTAAAATATTCAAAATTCATCTTTGCTGTGGTACCTTTGCTGTGGTCTGCATCTTTGCTGTGGTATCTTGATTCTGGTTCCATTAAGAGGTCGATTAATAGATAACGATCACTCTTGATGACTCCGAATCATATTCTGCAGTGAAACATGGAGCAATATGCCCACATAGGAGCCTAAATCTTAATTAGTCCTAAGAGGAGTAAACCTGTTCAGTTAATGGATTTACCTATGTGTTGGTATGCCATTATACAGTTTATTTAATTGTTCTACTCTAATTGCAATGAACCAATGGGATTCAGGCCATAATTTCCTTTGGAACAAATAGCAGGGCTGAAACACAAGTTTTACAGGGAAAAATGTAAAGGTCTCCCCATGGTCTTGCTCATCCACTGAAGTCATTGCAGAAGACCTGCTGCAGGGCCTTCTCTGCTTTAGCGCCCAGTCTGTGGAATTTTCTCTCCTAGGACAGCTTTTCCTGCCCTGAAGCCCTCCAGCTGTTTTGAATTCCTCCCCTCCACCATGGTCAATTGAGGCAGGATGATAACAGCCAACATTTGAAACATCTGGAGGACAACCGGTTAAGAAATAGACATCTGGTGAACCCATTCTCCTTTTGGCAGGCATATTAATTATTTGCTTTTCCTTATTTGCATGACTTCATGTTTGCTTTGTTGTTGAGCTTGACTCTCTGAGTTGTTTTGATGTTCCTTACATTTTCAAGAAAACATTGCTATTTAGTTTTCTGTTAATTTTTTTCCCCATTGTTCTGTGGCATGTCACACAGGGAGCCCTTTTTGCTTTGCAAAATGACTTCCAAATTTTGATGTAAATAAATGAGACAGGACTTGCACGGCGTGTGAAGGATTTCGTCACGGCCTGGAATCTTTTCATGCAGACTGGGGATGGAAATTCTCCTAACTGTTTTCCAATCAGACCTTTCACAGATTTATCTAACATTTGCAAAGCAATCCTAGAAACATCCTGTAGTACAAGAGGCATGGGTTCTTAATGCTTTGGAAACATGTGTCTCGTAAAATATCTGATCTAGACAGTGGTTCCTTTTGTTGCTTACATTATGTCCCCTTAGTCTGAATGAAAGTGTAATTTCCTTGTGGAGATTTGCCCTTCCTTTATAGCATACTTTATTGTACACCCTGAGATGGAGGTACATGTGGTTCCAAAGAGTGCAATTTCCCACGAAACTGTAACTATCTGGATTTTGACTGCCACATTCCTCAAATCCCCTTGCTACGGACATCAGCTGGTGCTTTAGAGTTCTTTTACCTGTCGCTTTGTCTTTCTGCATCTGTGAAACTCATTGTGCTTTCCCTCTAAGGGACAGTCTCTCTCTCTGCCTAGGCAATTATAATGAACAAGGTAGGTGTTTTTTAGTTACATGTTGGAAAAACAGCAAGAACGATTGGCTCATTTGCCCTCAGTGTTTTTCCAAACATGCCCCCAGGTCTTCCTTCTTTGGCTTCCAGTTGGGCCTCCTGTTGGTCAAAACAAGTTTGTCCCAACATCACAAGATGGATGCATGCTTTAGGAACTAGCAAGACTTTGGGTGAAGATGAAATGGTTTGACTTGTGTGTTAAAAGTAGAACATGAGAAATTGCCTAAGACCTAGTCAGGCCATTGCGAACACTGAGGTAGATGCCTGGAAGAGGGGCAGAAGTGAATTTTTGCTCCTATGACTTCCTTATAGGCTGTCCCAGTGTCTTCTGGCATATCAGAATAATAGCAGATTGCTCTGACTTTCCATTTTAGACTGTTTTTTTAGCTGAAATAACATAATTTTGGGAGTTGGAGTTCTGGAAGGGGAGTAGAAAAGAGCAACTGTTGTAATTGCAGATGGTTTTCTTTCAATTACGCCAAAGTAGTTGTATTCTTCCCCTACCCCCAAGTTTAGGTGGTTTTAAGGGACTGCCAGAGAGCTTTGGCAGCTGCAGAAGTGGGGTTCAAAGAGGCTCACGTGGTCTACAGGAAGAAGTTTCTTCACCTGTGGTCTGTACCAGAAGTTGAAGCAGGAGTGAGGATCATGTGGCTCTCAAGATGTTGTTGGATGTGAGTTCTTCACCACTGGCCATGCTGATTAGGGTTGCTGGGAATTTGCAATCCAACATCTGGGGAGCACCGTGATTCCCACCCTTGGCATATGTCCTGCTACATGTACACCACGTGGAGCCATAACTGTTCTGTTTCATCCACCCAATGCATTTGTACAGGTAACCCTCTCACCATAAGTCACCAAAAGGAAGGAGTTCTTAAGTCTTCATTTCCAGAGGTTGCTCCCAAAGTCAAGCATCTTGTTAGCTTGTCCTTCTGGAGGAACATAACCTGTGTTTCACTGTAGCTATTTATGATTCTTCTCAGTGTAACAAAATGTGGTGGGTTCTCTTAGGTCATGGCACTTGAATTCCCCAAGGTAGACAGCAAACCAGTGGCATCCCAACCAAACAGATAGCCGTGACTGAACAAGCAGGAAGTCATCTGCTAGGTCCATCAGCTGGTGTGAACTTTAACCTGCATGTATCTCAAGCAGCTAATGGGAAACATGCTTTTTAGAAATAATGGGGTTTTGATTTGCAGAGGCATAGTAGATCTAAATTTACAAAATTAATAATTAAGTAATTAGTAGGTAATTAAGGAATAACTTAGTAAATAATGAGTCATTAATAGTTCTAACTGTTAATAGTTCTCACTGTTGAACAGCTCTTAAAACCAAGAAAGTGTTCTGTTGTTTATTTGGAATCTCTTTTCTTGTAATATGAATCCATTGGTCCCTATTTCTGGATCAGCAGAAAGCAAGCTTGCTCCATCTTTTACATGACATCACTCCAGTTGTTTAAAAATAACTATCATGTCACCTCTCAGTCTTGACCCAATCTTGGTAAGATTTATTTCTCATAAAGTTTAGCTTCTAGACCTTTGATCACCTTTGACACCGTTCTCTGGATATGTTCAATATCCTTCTTGAACTGTGATGCCCAGAAGTGGACAGAGCATTCCAGGTGAGATCTGATCAAAGCAGAATAGAATGGTATTATTATTTTCCATGATCTGGACACTGTACTCCTGTGGATGTAGCTTACAGTTGCATTGGCTTTTTTTTTGGCCACCTCATGCTTTCAGCATGTTCCCAATGCCCTACAGATGCTAACAGCTATCTTTTCTGTAAAGGTCACCCTGAGTATTCAAAATCAGGTCAGTGTTGTTCCAAGAAGCAGCTGCTCAAACTCATAAATTTTACTAGAGCCCATAAGGGTTCAAAACATAACACATTGATGCAATTACTTCTAAAAGGAAGCAATGTCGGCGGGAAAATTAATCAGCCAATAGCCACCCTTTCTTTAATGCAAAGTGTGTAAATGAAGCTGATTTTGTTGCCATTCTTCGGATGCTTCTGATTCTTCCTTTGTTCAACAGGAGGGAAGATTAACATTCAGCGCAGGCTAAGATTTATAGCCATATCAAGTGACATTTTGCATGCCACACTTAGCATATCAGATGTCAAAATATTGGTGGGGGGCAAAATTGCTCTCAGATTTTCCTAGCCAAGGGTGGCCTACTGATTCCTAAACAAAGCATCCACCTGGACCCAGTGTGTACATCTGTAAGTACAAAGAAGTTTCAAACAATTATTCATTTAGTAATATATTGATATCGTGTCTTATATCCAAGGATCTCAGGGCAATTGTACAGTGGCATCAATTGAAACAACTGAAAAGAATGTCATCTGGAATCCTCTCTTGAATCCTCTCTCAGCCGTGGTCTCCAGAATTGTAGTCAAATACTTACATCACTATGGCTGACTTTCCTTTTTGGTAGAGGATTAATTTGTTAAATCAGGGGTCGAGAATCTTGCATCCCTCCAGATGTTCTTGAACCACAGCACCCAGAATTCCTTACCATTGGCTATGCTAGCTGGGATTTCTGGAAGTTGCAGTCCAACAACATCCATATTCCCACCTCTCTCTCTTAAAGTGTTTTTTCTCCTTGAGGAGGTGGGGTCTTTTCCAGTCTTCAGTGGGCTCAGAGGAGCCCTGGCGATTATTGGCCTAGGTTGCTTGTTGTGCTGCTGTCCAGGGTCCTGCAGTTGGGTTTTTTTTGGCTCTTCCTTTGTTTTTTGTGTCATCTGTTTTGCCTTGCTCTCTCTACTTTTTTCCTTCACCTGTTCTCCACCTCTTGGCATCCACTTTCTGCTCCTTTCTGCCTAGCCTTTGTAATTTGGGCTTATTCTTCAACCACCCCTGTAGACCTCTCAGGTCTAAGACAGGAGATACTGAGAGATAGTATCCTGTTTTTGGTTATATCCTATTTTCTAAATGGGACATACATTCATGCGTCACCTATAGCAGAAAAGATGATAATGCTTGGTAAGGTAGAAGGCAGCAGGAAAAGAGGAAGGCTGCATTACAGAAGAAAAGACCCAATCAGAGAAGCCACAGCCCTGAGTCTGAAAAACCTGAGGAAGTGACTTGGAGATCTCTCATTCATAGGGTCACCGTAAGCTGAAGTCAACCTGAGGACAGTTAACAACAAACAGTGTTAGAGGTTGGGGTGGGGGAAATCTCCTTTTTGGACTAGAATCCCCCACTGAACATGCCATTGACCCATGCTGGCAGCTGACCCATGCTGGTTGGGGAAATGGTGGGAGTTTCTAGTTTAAAAAGAAGACCTTTTCTAAGCTCACATAAGTATGTGCAGGCTTTCCATCCAAGTCAGTTTATCAGCAAGCTTAGATGATTTTAAAAAAATGTTTTGGTCAATGTACAGAATTCTCATGCCCCTTTATTTTTTTTCATCTAGTGCCAAAAATAGACGGATAGATAGATAGGCTTGGTTATCCATCTTTGGAGAGGCATTCCTTCTCTTCCCTCCTCTCTCTCTCTCACACACACACACAAGAAAGGGCCAGATACTGTCTCCATCCCTAGGTCTTATATGGGAGAGCCAGCTTGAAAACTTTCTAGGTCCCATGCAGAAAACTCTGTGTTCCTCTTGCAACTTGAGTCTCCTCCATCCTTCCATGCAGAACAACCCCTCCACTTCCCCCAAACTCTCCATTCATTCAGTTCCTGACTGTTCTTCACCGTGATTTCTCCCCTTAGATATGATATATGGTCTGCATCCAGAAACACAGTTTCCTTCTCTACTCTGTGGAAAACTATTCTTTGAATTAACATTTCCCCCTCCCTCCAAGCAACGCTCTCCTGCTTGTTTATACAACCTAGACAGTTTAAACGCCCGACTCTCCTGCCGTCCTCCATATGTCCCGTCCGTATTATCACAGCTTTCGACCACATCTGCGTGAGACCTGTAGTAAATCTCTTTGTAGTGAAAGTGGCCAAGTTGGAACTGGTGGTTGTTTCTTAAATAATAACACAGCTTCTCTGCTCCAACCTGACTGCAGGGAATGGATTCGACTCCAATGGAGGTGCGCTTTGTATCCTGAAGAGGTTCTCTCTTTTCAAAAGTTTTCTGAGGGGGAAGAAAGAGAGAGCAGGGGGAAGAGACTGAATTCTTTGCATGGTTCTCTGTACAGACCTGCTAAATGGAAAACAAAACCATCCGGACGAAGGGTGGGAAAATGAGTTCTTTTGGCACATTTCATTTTTGTCATGTCGCTCTGAGACCTGTTTCCTCGGTTTGTCCGTTTTTAGAATAGATACCTTATGTGAAGTTTGGCTCCTAGGCAATGCATACAGTGTTTGGGTTCGGGTGCCAAACGAGAAATGGAGAACATGTGGAGCCTTGAAAAAAATAAAATAAATACCCTGGTTCCATTCACCTCATGTATGTAACACATGTACAACTATACATAATACAGTCTAGACAAACAAGGCTTTGGCATTGGCTTCCTGTAGAGAGGGTTGGGGTCAAGAGCTTGGAGAAAGAAGGTGAACCAGTACGAGCAGCAAGATCCTTTTTTGCAAAATCTGGCAGCGAAGATCCTTTTTTGCAAAATCTTTTTATGTGACCTCCCAGCCCCCGCCCATCATCTGTCTAGATGGAAGTCTTTTTAGCAGCATCAACCTTGGAGGAAGGTGAAGGAGGGCTGGAGACACGCAGACTTTTGGTGTTCAGTGTGATGTTGTGGATTTGCATTGCCCCTCCCTAAACTGCAAACCCCAGGATTCCATAAGATGTTGAAAGTGGAATAATAGCACTATAACAGTCTAGTGTGGAAACAGCCACATATTCTTTTCCTGTTCAGTCTTGTCTCAGATTCCCAGATCTCCAAGCCTAGGCCTGAACTTTCCTCGTTTGTTGGGCTTCATGTCTTTGATTGGACTCACATACTCAGTTATCAGGCTTAATAACTTCACCAGAAACTGCTCCTGGTAACATCATCCTCGTAGTATCACCAGGTCTGAGATTTTGGCCCTTCCAACTTGGCCTTGAGGTAGTCCTGGCCTGGCAAACCTGATCTTGCTTAATGGCTTCACTAGGCGCAATTCCTTGTGGGCCATCACCCCTTGCGATGTAAGAGCACACCACCTGTGAGATCACAAGAGCTGAGCCCTCGCTCTCAGATTTGGGACCTGAAATATTAGGGCCTGGGATAGTTCTAACAGAGCAATCCTCCCTCTCCTTTCTGTTGCTCTGTTGTGTGAGTTTAACTTGTAAACTAGTTGGGGAAATGATCTGGTCATTTGCAGTCCAGGTTTAAGTGGCAGGATCCTAAACCATCTAGAGTCATCTTAAATGCTACTCCCCTGACTTTACTCCCTTTATCAGCTGGTTTGCAGGCAGTGAATCAACAGTTTTGCTCTCATGGCATCTTATTGTTGTTAATTGCCCACCAGGTCAACCTCAACTTATGGGGACCCTATGGATGAGAGATCTCCAAGCTACGCTTTCACCAACCATCTTGTCAGGTCTTGCAGATTTGGGGCCATGGCTTGCTTCATTGAGTCTATCCATCTGTACTGAAGTCTTCCTCTTTTCCTACTGCCTTCCCAAGTGTTGTTATCTTTCCTAGTGACTCACATCTTCTAAACAGTGAACATTCTCTTACACATTGCCTAACTTTGGAAAGAGAAGATATAAATCCCCCCAAAAAATAGGAACTGGGATTTTAGCAATTTTAGCAATTTTCAATTGCTGCTTCCAAATCAATGAGGACTTGGTAAGTGAGAATTTAGGTACATTCTGTAGATTCTGTTGGTTTAATCTAGTTGGGACTAATACTAGGTTTAGACCAGGGGCGGAGAATCATGGGGACATCCAGATCTTTTTGGATGGTGTCTTCCCACAGCATAGCCAATGGTGAAGAATGCTGGCACCAACAGGCCAACAACATCTGGAAGACACACACTTTTCATCCTTGGATTAAGCTAAAGTGTATACAGCTTCCAGATCCAATTTTGAAACCAGACAATGTTTTAATCTCCTCCAAGCTGGTATTTTTGCTTTCCTGGGTCTGTCTTGTCACAACTCATAAGCACTGGCAGTTTGCAATTTTGGAATTATTTAGGTTCTGAACGGTGTTTTCTAAGGATGTTGACATATTCTTGCATGGTTGCTGTCATTCTGTCACTACACTATTATGAAATGAAATAATCAAACTTAGGGCTTGGATTTCATGCCCTTCTATTTGAAGACGACTTGCCATTGCAAAATCCTGCGTAGATCCAATTATTTAGGAATAATTAAAACCAAAACAGCGGCTTACATTTTATTTCCCATAAAGAACTCTTCCAACAAATTCTGTTCAGTTTGCATGCTCCTGTGGTCACTCATCAGTCTTATTGTGCTCAGATTTCCTCTCTTCCCTGTGGATGAACTGGGATGTCTTCTACATCTCTGAAAGCCAATAATATCATAGTGATTTATTCTGGATTTCCCTGGTGGTAGGTACTAGCAGTGGAACTTGGAAAGTAACTTCTTTCAGACTACAGTTCCAAACATCCTAGCTTTGTTTTTGTTTTTTTGTACTCGTGCTGCAAAACAAAGTTACGTTCTTCAACCTCTTCTGAGCAGATCCTCCAGAAGTAGGAAAGGGAGACTTTGAATAAGATGAAGAAAAGGTCTATTTCACAATATCTAATTTTTATATAATTATTTTATACCTCATAGTTTGTAATAAAGGCTTGACTGACTGACTACCCAATTATACTGCTATGGTTCCTATTTATCTGCCATGGTTCTGCAGGGATAGATTGAAATGTCAGTCTACCCATGCTTCCCTAGGGCCATTTCCGCACTAGACGGTTATAGCACTATGATTCCGCTTTGGAATCCTGGGGTTTGCAGTTTCGGGAGGGGCCAGCCAGCTCTTTGGTGCAGAGACCCAACCCCTTCTGTTTAGTGAAACATGATGCACCCTTGCAAGCATTATAAACAAAATAAAGCAATGTTACTAAAACAGTATTCTTTCCACTAGACTGTGCAATTTTTTTGTTTCCATATCACAGAGCCTGGTGCTTAGTCCTCTTTAACAGCTACATTTTTTTTTGAGTTACCATTCCATTTTTTTTAAAAAAGAAATGGACGTCTTCCACATTACATGCCCCATTAATCCATATTAACAACATTTAAAAACTGCAATGGAGACACAAGGGCCTTCTTAGCATCACTTGTGAAAACAGCTCTAAATATGTCTTTGAGAGTAATATTAATAACCCAATCCGCCTGGCTTTTTCTTTCTCTCTGCAAAGCCAATTTCCTCACATACGTCACCGTCTCCCTCCAAACTCTCCATGTAATTTTGGGCGAATTAAGATTTACACCTAATAAAACCAAGGCCTATGGTTTATAGGAAACCATGAGGCATTTTTTTCCCCCGAAAAAATATTCATGTGGTATCTGAGTTTATTTATCTCGGGGTAACCATGTTAGCCAACACATATCCTGCTGTGTACTTGTTGCTCAAGTTGCAATCATTTCCCTGTGTTTCATTTTGGCACTCAAGAGTGCGGACTTTCTGGAATCTTTGCAATACTGTTCCCTAGGCTTCAGCTGCCCAGGGCATACGATTGTCCCTTCCCTGATTATAAATGGAGGAGCACTTCATTCATACAACCCTGAAGTCTATTGGTTAGTCTCAGGTTTAGTATAGACCCACTGAATCTTTTGTTAAATGGTTTGTCTTGGAGTCTTAAGGCTGAAAGGGGTCCCATAGGCCGTCAAGCCAAACATTCTCCCCTGCAATGCAGGAACTCCAGCTAGAGCATCTCCAACAATGGTGTCCTCAATGGCTGCACTTTAAATTGGAAGGAGGTCTTGAGTGGAGTGCCTCAGGCTTCGATCTTAAAGCCATTCAACATTTTTATCAATAGATGATGGGGTGGAGGGAATCCTTATCGAGTTTGCAGATGACACAAAACTGGGAGGTACTAACATGTTAGAAGGGAGCAACGGAATTCTAGAGGACCTGGATAAACTAGAAAACTGGGCAGAAATTAACAGAATGAAATTCAATAGTGATGAATGCAGAATTCTGTGTTTAGGTCACAAAAACAAAATGCACAGGTATAGGATTGGGTGGGGTGTACATAACTCAGCTGTATCACATGTAGAAAAGAACTGGGGATTGTTGTTGATCATAAGCTGAACATGAGCCAGCCGTGTGATGCTGCAGCAGCAAAGGCAAATGCTATTTTAGCCTGTATTAATAGAAGCATTGTTTCCCAGTTGGGAGAAGTAATAGTTCTACTATATTCTGCTCTGATGAAGTCTCATCTGGAATACTGCATTCAGTTCTGGATGCCTCATTTTCAGAAGTATGTAGACAAGCAGGAGCAGGTTCAGAGAAGGACCATAAGGATAGTAAGAGGTATGGAGAACAAAACAAAAGAGGAGGGGTTGAAGAAGTTAAGCATTGTCCAACATGGTGAAGAGAAGACCGAGGGGTGACGTGATTGCAGTCTTGAAATACCTCAAGAGCAAAGAAGAGGGAGCAGGTTTCTTCTCGAGTTCTCAGAAGCAGTTCTAATGATTTGAAGTGACAGGAGAATAGATTTTGATTAAACATTAGAAGGAACTTCTTGATGGCAACGTGGTTTGGCAATGAAACAAATTATCTAGAGAGGTTGTGGTGCTTTCTTCTCTGGGCATTTTGACTTGAAGTTGACTTGATGGCAGTTAACAACAAGAACAACAAACTACAACAAAGTCATTGTATGTGTCTCTCTCTCTCTCTCTGTGTGTGTACACATATGAATGAAGATAGCCATGCGCCACATCACATCACTGCTATATGAGTTAAGATCAGACAAATGAAAATAAGGTGTTTGACTGATGGTGGAAAGAGAAGAAAGAGGGGACCACCCAATCCTACACTGAAAGAGAATTCCACAGCCTGGGAGCAACCACTGAGAAGGTTCTCTCCCAGTTCCTCACCAAACCTGCTTGAGCTGGGAATGAAGGTGTAAATCCCACATAATGATGACCTTGCAAATAAGGATGAATAATTAGGGCAATTTCTCTCCACCCTGGGAGAAAACAAATATTCCTCCCCAGTGTCCTTCCTATGTCAGAACATCCTGGAGGGCTCTAGAGGAGTCATTCTGCAGAGAGAGAAAACTCTGGGTTTTTTTCTTTTTGCATGGCAATCCTATTTTCTAGGAAACTGTGTTTTCTCTGCAGAGAAGTCATGTTGTGCAAAAATCCCGCATGTTTTTGCCAGAAGAACAATTCCTTCGCAACATTTTTGAATATTGAGTAGGAGAAAATGGCCCAAAGTTCTTGCTGGTGTATTATTCTTCTCAGTGGGATTTCCTGACTGTCAGGACACCAATTTTTCAGCCTGGGAATGAATCATGATGAATATTCTTTCTATCCCTTGTTGGTGGTGGGATTTATTTAATACTGATTCTGTTCTGTCATTATGGGCCATACAATCATTCAAATCTAATAATTTTTTAAAATTTATATATATATATATATATATATATATATATATTTACACACACATACATAGCAGGATATGTGTTGGCTAGCATGGTTACCCTGAGATAAATAAACGCGGATACCACATGAATATTTTTTGGGGAATTTTATATATATATATATATATATCATATATATATATATATATATATATATATATATATCAAATATATAAATATTTTTCATGCAGGAAATGCTGCTTGCTTTGAAGAAAATGCTGTTTTCTGCAGGAAAACAACCACCTGTGTACTTTGCATAGAATAAATCCTGAATTGGAAATAGCTTTCCAAAACAGTGTGGTTTTTGAAGACTTTCTAACAGTGGAATGAAAGTGGCTGAAATGACTTGTTGCTACCTTTGAGAAGGAACTTAGGAAGAATCACATCTTTAGTGCATAGTTAGATTAGCTGTGTGCCCTAATCGAATTGCAATGTCTGAAGTTTTAACCAAAAGTTAAAGCCAAAATTATGAGTAGGCAATGAATTCCTAATGAATTTCAAACTTCAGAGCATCATCTTGTAAAGAGGAAAAATGTTTTTTAAAAAAAAGCAAATGAGAGAAGAGTGATGAGAATTGTGTTGTTTTCTGTCTAGCAGCAAAACAGTTGCTTCTCAGTTTATGGAACAAGGAAGGACAAAATCTTGAGTTTTCCATTGACGTTGTATTTTCAAAGGCTCACCAACCCATTCTAAACTTAGATGGGCTTTGCTTCCCCCCTCTCCTTGGTTTTGAAAGGAGTGATTTGCATGGGATGGGAATTATGGGCTGTCCTCGGCGGTCGGAAATCCTTGCCTCACCGACGTGTTTGAAGATCTGATTTGCTGCACACACGGCCTGAATGCAAAGTCCTGGACAACAATGTATTGTGTGGAAAGCCTCAGACCCAGGCAGGGAGAATGTAAAGCTTAGCTTGTTACCGGAGGCCTTAAGATGGCTGTCTGCCTTTCTAAGTGTGTGTGGGAAAACAAACATCGCTTAATTATTCTAAGATTAGCCTGCTTCTCTGATGAGTTTGATAGCAGCTGCTGAACCTCATTGAGATGCCTCCCTGGTGAAGTCCAAGACCTCTCACGGAGGGAAAAATATCGTTGGCGGAAGAAACGCAGCGGGCCAATCAGTGTGGGTTTGTCTTTGGTGAAACCAGTTGAGGTCAAGGAGTTTATACATCTCTTAAAAAAAAGGAAGAAAAGCCAGTCTTGAGAAATGGGTGAAGGAGCCAGAGCTCCCAGACGGAGGGAAATCAGAATTACACAACCCAAAGAAGGGCTTGTCTGTGTTGTTAGACTTTCCCATTCAATGGGCTTCGGTTGGAATTGTTTGGACTGAAAAGTAACTAATTATCCCTCAATGCATTCATTAATGGACAGGATCATTTGGGGTTTCATTAGGCAGGATGGGCCAGGGCTAAGCACCTTACCTTGCGGAGGCCTTGTTGTCTAGATGGCGCGTGGGAACGTTGCGCTGTTGCCGGACGCACGAGTGGAGAGTGCTTTGCCGGAACAAAGTGCTTTGTCTCGATGCAACAGGTGTCCTCTGTCTTTATTTTGCTGAAGAGAATCGATCTTTCCCTCTGCCCCCTAGAAAATGGCATTTGCAAAGCTGTAACTTTTTGAACAAACTTGTTTTGTTTCTTAGTGGGGCTGTGGTTCATTGGGGGAGCCCATGTTTTGAAAACAAAAAGCCGGAGGCCCAAACTGCAACCTCTCTAGCTGAAAGGATCAAGTAATGGGGGATAGAAAAGAAACATGGCCACAAGTCTCTGGAAATTTAGTGCCTGAGTCTAGGAGACAATACTGAGTTGGGGGTACAAATATTTTGACTGGGGCAAGATCCTATACAAGAGAAGTTGGGGAGATGTGGTTTGTGGGACACTCCCTGAAACCACCAAAGTCATCTACTCCCTGAAGAGTTTAGATTTTTTTTTCAGGCAGATTTTCAGCAATTTCTCATCTGAAAGTGAGTGCAAACATGGTGATTTAACTCACCTCTCCCCCAGAAGCCACCAATACCCCATAAAGCCTTCAAAAATGACTATAAGTGGAAGAAAGTGGCAGCAGAAGTAAAGTTGCCAGGTGAAACAAGGGTTGGGTGTCTTGTGCCTTTAATAGTCATATAGAAGAGGGAAGCTGAGTAGAAGATAGGTGGAGTGGCGTCCATCTTTCTTTCCTTCTGCTTCATCAGACTTGTAGGAATTGAGTGTGAGGGGCTTTTAATAATGCACTGAACATATTATAGGAATGGCATTCAGCACCAAGGAGAGCTCATGTCAAACCTAGCCAAACTTTGGTCCTCTCTGGATGTTTTGAGCTTCAAACCCCTGATGCCCCAGCCAGTTTAGCAAACAAGAATTTTGGGAATTGATGTCCAGAACATCTGGAAGACCAAAATTCAAGACACCACCACCGTTGATTTCCAGAAAATCTGTCAACCCTAGGATGAACCTGACATAAGTCTCAAGGATGAGGAAGAGCCAAACATTAGCAATTAGATTACTGTTCATTAACAAATGCAAAGGATGCTGTTTGCATTTGTTAATGTAGGGTAATCTAATTGCTAATGAAATATAATTTAGATGTTTATAGGCTGTAAATTAAAATGGTCCCAAGGGATGACATGAGTATAGGAAGCTATTTTTTTTCAGCAAATTGCAGTATAAATTTTCCAAGAGGCCAGCTTCTTAGAAGAGGGCACAGGTCAGATGGGACTGCCTTTGAAAGAAAAGAGGAAATTAATAATACTGAGATTGTTTTTATCTTTCCTGATGATCATTTGTGAAGGCTTGTAATATAGAGAGACATTTAGAGGAGAAGATGTAGACTTAAGATTTAAAAAGCAGCAACAAAACCAGAAATAGCAGGGAGACAGGTCAGCAACCATACAGAATACATAGAAATTTGACCCAGGGTAGAATTTATGAAACTGACCGATTTCTTTAGAGTTGGTTTGAGGGCCATATTCTCCCATTTGAGTCTTCCTGGGTGTTGAGATCTTTAGGCAAAGTCCTTCTGTCTGTCCCATTACCCAGAGGCATGTCTGGTGTGAATGTATAAGAGAGGGAGAGTGTATCATTCTATTCTGCTTTGATCAGACTTCACCTGGAATACTGTGTCCAATTCTGGGCACCTCAGTTCAGGAAGGATATTGACAAGGTGGAACATGTCCAGGGGAGGGTAACCAAAATTGCAAAAGGCCTGGAAACCATGCCTTATGAGAAGTTAAAGTTGGTTGACTTCTGTCTTCTTAAGCCCATTTTATCTAAAGTCCCGTTTGTTGTAGTTAATTGCCATCAGGATGGCTTTGGCTTATGATCACCTTCTGAATGAGACACCCACGCACTCCAGTCATTAGCAGTCTTGCTCAGGTCTTGTAGACTCAAGGCTGGAGCTTCCTTTCTTGAATCCATGCCCTTGTCCTCATAGAGCATGGAGACTGTCATAGCCCGGGCATATCATGAGAAGACCCGACTCAATAGAAAAGATAACAAGGTAAGGCTTGGTAAAGTAAGGTAGAAGGTAAGGTAGAAAGCAGGAGGAAAAGCAGAAGTCCACATTCCAGATGGATAGACTCTATCAAGGAAGTCATGCCCCTCTGTCTGCAAGACCTGAGCAGGGCAGCTGATAGAGTGATTTGGTGGTCTCTCCTCCATAGAGTAGCCGTAAGTTGAAGTCAATTTGATGTCAGTCAACAACATAAACCCATAAATATGTATATCACATAATTTGTAAAGATCCTAAGGAACAGTTGCTTGTCAATGTAACGACTGGTCTTACTGGTTTTCCTGTGTCTAATTTGTCCTGAGTTGGATCCAGATGTTTTCTTCCACTGATGTAAGGAATCTTTCTGCAATGCAAGAAGGGGACCTTTGGATTCTCCTCAGTGTCCTGCATATGTGACCAATTAACTGTAAATATCTCTGTCTATTAATTGAAAAGAAATGCAGTGATCCATCAGGCACTCCACTGGGAAAACCACAGTGTAATTTATATAAAAGAGTAGTACTGAAATCTGGAGTCTTCTTTCCAAAATCTCATTGCAGCTTCTGAAAGCATGTAATCAAATGCAGCTTTCCTCCAACCTGGTGACCTCCAGATGTTTTGGACGCCTCCCAGAATTCTTGATCGTTGACTGTGCTGGCTGAGATTGATGATACTTTAGGTCCAAAACACTGGGGGAACAAATGTAGGCTAAAGGCTCCCACCACCTTCTCTAATGTTAACTCGTGGTCCTAGTTCATGAGCCATTCTAATGGTGAAAGTTAGTTGACTAAATAGCTAAATCCAATTGCCAATCCTAAAATTAGAATAGACTCAGTAAATGAATGGGATTTGTTCTGTCAACATTGATAAGGTATATCTTGCCTTTCTCCCATCATGAGACCCAGGGCAGCTTACAGTAATTCAGATATTAGCTAAAATGTAATATTAGAGAAGTTTAAAACAGCAATTAAGCAGCAGTACTGTTAAAAGCAGATAGTTAAAAACAGTTTGATATATGTTTAAAAAATAATTTAAAATATACAGGACAAAAACACACAACACCACTTTCAACATTATTCTGCCATATGATTCAAAGTTGATCAAAGTCCTGCGTAAAGAAGAAAGAGAGTAGAGAGAGGGGCCAACTGGGCCTCTCATGAAAGGGGTGCCCACAGCCATATGTTAGGTTCCATGTAGTTGGGGTTTAAAATGGGATTTAGCCTACAGGAGCCAAGATTGTATCATGTTGAACTGCTTGGGGAATGGAGCATGTCACAAATAGCTTGACACTTTCATCACCAGGTCAGAGAGCCATCCAAGCCAGTGTGACTTCTGCTCAGTTCCTGCAGTTTAAAAACATGGTGAAAATGCCCCTTACCTGTTTTGGGGGGCACTTGGGGGCAAAAATTGTGAGTTTTTTGGGTGGGTGGGGTACAATGGGGTGCCTGGGTGACCTTCCTAGGCCTCTTGAGGGCTTATGTGGCCCCCTAGGCTTCCAAAGCTGCCACCCTTGTTTCAGATGAACAAATGCATCTTGTATTTTGAGACGTAAGCTACCTTAAATCCCAAAGTGAGGACGAGGAGGGGTATAAATATTTATAATAATAAAACTGCAAGCCAGTAGTTCTTTGTAGGGTAGAGCAACCTTTCTCAGCCTCTTTCCTCTGGAGGAACCCTTTAGTAGTTTATGTTTGTTGTCCTTTCAAGTCCTTCAAGTCCTTTCCGACTTATAGTGACCCTAAGATGAACCTCTCATGGGGTTTCCTGGGGTTGAGAGTGTGTGATGTGTCCATGGTCACCCAGTAGGTTTCCATGGCTGAGCAGGGAATCAAACCCTGATCTCCAGGATTGTAGTCCAATGCTCAAGCCACCACATTATGCTGGCTCTCTTTTAGCAGCAGCAGTAGTAGTATTTATGATCTCAAGGGTTCCTCCAGGACCAAGAGTTTGAGAAGGGCTGATCTATACTACAGAGGACTCCTGGCTTGCATCTTTCTCAGGATGCCAGATACCTGGGGGTGTCTGTGAATGAGAGAGACCTTCATTTCACCCAGAAGAAGGAGGAAGGAAGCCTGAAAGCTGGCTGGGACTTTGAGAACAGGTTTGGAGCCTGCTGTACTCCAGAGGAAACCATTGCTGATTGGGTTGGAATAAACTGAACTGTTTTCCGGATTCTGCATGACATAATAGGTTTTTTTTAAATCTAATCCAACCAACTGTGGATTTTGTCCCATTAATTTTTTTTTGATGGACAGCACTGAAATGTGCTATTCTGACTGCTACCGTCCAAGTGAATACGGTTGGCCCTCTTCATCTGTGGGTTCTGTAGTCATAGATTCAACCAATCATGGATTGAAAATGTAAAAAAAAAAAAAAAATCCGAGAAACAAATTTTGATTTTGCCATTTTATATAAGGGATGCCTTGTTATTACACCATTGTACATAATGGGGCTTGAGCATCCACCAATTTTGTTATGGGGCGGTGGGGGGAGAAGGTCCTAGGACCAAATCCTTGCACAACCAAGGGGCTACTGTATTTCTTCCCCCCCCACGACACCTTTCCCCCCAAAAAACATTCATTTATCCAAGAGATTTCTTTGAAGAGAATGCTGATTCTCTCTCCCTCCCCCAATTTCCTTGGGTGGTCTTCTAAGGTTCAGAAGTTGCAACCAAAAAAGAAATGCCCCCTCCCAATCTACAGTTCTCTCTTTTTCACAGGATGACCTCAGTTTTTGTATGTGTTTTCTTTCAATTTTAAGGCTTTAATTATAATGAACGAAAGGTGATCTCTTCCCCTTGGATAAACATACGACATCATTTTTCAGGTTTCCAACCCAAAGAAACCTGCTGAACTCAGGTTTCTTTCTTCTTTTTTTCTTCTCGGTTTTTGCTTTTCACTGGAGTGGGAGTTCTCGTTCTCTACAATAAATTACATTTAAGGGGAGAAAAAAAAATGAAAAGATCTAGGCCCATGAAAAATGAGTGGATAACTCTTAAAGTACTTAATATTGAATACATTTTCTTCTGTAATGCGACTTCCAGAAAAACAAAATGACTTTTACGAGGGTAGCATGGTAGGAACTCACTTCCAGAACATATGTAGTAGTAATAGTTAGTGATGGGTGAATATGTTTCCTCTCTTCATCCTTTGGCTTGGCTTGGAATGTCAAGCGACTTCCCAAATGGGAAATTCCTTGGCTTATTATGAAGCAATCTGAATTTAATTGGACCCCATCATACCCCCAGCCGGGGCACAAACTGGCCCAATTCCTTTCCCACTCACAAGTTTCCAAATTCCTTTACTCCTCTCTCCTCCTGTCCCCCACTGGTTCATCCCTCTCCAGGCTCAGTTCTCTTGTTCCGTTACAGTCCATCATCAACAACGTTTTGGAGACAAAGGAGGTAATTATGTGTTTAATTATGGGTCTGGGGACATTTTGGTTCCCATACTTCACTACACTTGTACTCCAAAAAATTATTTTTTTTTCTGAGCTCTGATTTCTGAGATCCACATGTGTAATGGCTCTTTGAACATTGGCAGTTGAGCATCTAAGCAGATTTCCCTTAAGACCTCACCTTCAATCACATGCAGCTACTTCTTCAGGGAATTTCATTTGCCTCCCAAGAATTATAAATATGAACACCCTAATTACTGTTTGGGAATGAGGGACTTATGGCCAAAGCAGCTTCCAGGAGACTTCAGCAATTGCAGATCTCTTCCACACTACAAAATTATGGCCCTTTGAGCCAGGGAAGGGCAGTGGTTTGAACATTGGACTATGACTCTGGGTTCCATTCCCTGCTTGGCCACAGAAACCTATTAGATGGCCTTGAGCACCTCACATACTCTCAGCCCCCAGAAAACCCCAAGTTAGGTTCAGCTTAGGGTTGGCATAAGTCAGAAATGACTTGAAAGGACACACCAATAAGAATGACATGCTGAAATGCTTATAGCTACATGCTATGGAATTTTGGGGTTTGTAGAAGTCTCTGGCACAGGATGTTAAATAGCCCTCCTGAAACTACAAATCTCAAGATTCCAGGTCAAATGGTATCCAAGTACTATAGTCTGGGTAGAGTCAAAGAGGGCTGCTTGGGCTGCTTAAAAATATAGGGCTGCTTAAAAATATAGAAATGTAAGAAGAGCCCTGCTGTCCAATTTTGTGCAATGACTGTGTTCTGTTGGTTTCATAGTAGAAACGGTGAGTGATGGTCCTTTGGACTTATGGAGAAATTCACTTTGTGTGTTCCTTAAGAAATGATACTAGACCCTCTGAAAATCTTTACACAAACTGGCCTCCATCTATTTCTTATGAAGACAGCAAGACAGATGAATTCAGCATAGCAGTTCCTCAGGCAACCTCATTGAAAGCTCTAGTTCATAAACAAATAGCTTTTATGTATAAGCCTTTCATGGAGCAATGGGAAGAAAGATGGGGACACTGACAGAGGCTGAAATCCTATGTTGGTTCAACACAGAGTAAATATCCACCAGTGGAAGTATATTCTCCTCCCCCAATACTGAAAACAAACTAGTGCAACCAACGTGCCTTGGAGGCCAGTGCACATTGTGGTCATGTAATGCCGTGCACATGCTCAATGTGCATGCTCCATGTACATTTGCACCTTACTTCTGGAATGCATGCACAATGCTTCCATGTGTGGAACTCTGCTTCCATCACTGTTAGCTGGATATGACTGTTGCACATTGTCTGAGAGATCCCATTCTGTCTGCATAATGCAATTTACACCTGTGTAAGACACCACCAAGATTCCAGCCAAGGGTTTCCCTTTTTCTATGAATATATATGATGTAAATTACTTTGTATGATCAAATGATTGTAAAGTATGATCTGATTATTTTTGGTATTATATATTTTTTAAACATATAATTAAAAAAAAAAAAGAATATGAGTTTCACATGGAATGGCTTCCATTTTTCCTTGTATAGTGTGGAATGGTCAATTTTATTGTCTGATAATGTCTTCCTTTTCTCTCTTTCTTGGTCTCTACGTATGAGACAACCCTGCTGGATCAGACCAGCAATCTGTCTGTCTAGTCCAGTGTTTTCTTCCAGAGGTTGGCCAAACCGTTGCCTTTGGGCAGCCCTTAGAACGGGATGGGTGCCCTGCCTCCTTCCTTTCCCAGCAACTGATAGTGTTGTGGTTATTGTTTCGTGCCTTCAAGTTGCTTCCAACTTACGGTGACCCTAAGCTGAACCTGTCCCAAGGTTTTCTGGGGCTGAGAGTGTGTGACATGCCCAAGGTTCCCCCAATGGTTTCCATGGCTGAGCTCCAGGGTCGTAGTCCAAACCACTACACCATGCTGGTTCTCTGAGATGTGTCATAAGTGGGATTTGAACCTATGCCACCATTTGGAGAGCACGTCAACCAGAGCAGGAGAAGTCTGGAGTCTGGTGCCTTTGAAACTGATACACAAGGCGTATTCCCTCTGATATAAAAGGTGATATATAGCCATCTTGACTAATAGCCAGTGATGGGCCTCACCCCCATGAATTTATCCGTTCCCCTGTTAAAGTCATCCAAGTTGGCAGCCGTTACCACACTGGATGGCTTTTTATTCCACAGTTTAACTCTATACTATATGAAGGAGTAATTCCAGAAAAGGATCCAACAAACAACTCTACACTTTGGCAGTTGCCACGAATCCCTACAAGCAAGTAGAGGGTGGAAGTCTTTTGGTTGTGGGATTACCGACGTATCCACAGCAGCGGCCCCCGACCGTTGTTTCAGCCGACTTCAGAAGACCGCCCAGCTGTTGCAGACATGATTATGGAACCCCCTCTCTCTGTTGAGAGCAGATGGACACTTCAGATGCCATTAGGGTTTGATAGCCTCATGGCTTAGAGCCAGAATAGATGGGAAATGTGTGTGAACACTCTCTCGGTGCTCTTTTTTCTAATGGAAAACAGCACCAGTGGCTGAAACTCGGAGCAAAACGACAGATGGGTGAAGGGCGAGGAGAGGTTTTGATTTATCTTTTGCATTCTTACTTTTTTTCCCCTCCCACTGGATTGAAGGGAGAAGATAAGATGCAGGATCTTTTTATCTATTCCCCTGGAAGAAGAAAGCAGTTTGGGAAGGAAAATGCTTGGGTGATGAAAGGTGGAAGAGTGAATCAGTCCCTCCAGTGAAATTCTCAGCTTCATATTGCTTTTCATTCAAGCAACCACTACCTGTCAAATCCTCTGTGTATTGTAGGTGAGGGAAGAGTATTAGAAAATATGTATTTTTTTTAATTGTCAAAAACTATGTCTCTTGAGTGGTCAGAAACTGTCACGAGAAGAATCCTAAACTATAAGGAATTCTTGTAATTCAGGTCTTAAACTATGCAAAATTTGCATACAGTTGTTTCGGGCAGAAAACAGTGTACAGAAATGTCATTTTCTGCCCAGAAAATGATATTTTCCTAGTCTTCTGTGCAAAATCATTTATTAAACTGCACAGTTTTTGAAGACTTTCTTGGAGAGAAAAGAAAATGGCTAAAATTACTTGTTGCTTCCTTTGAAAAGAACATTAGTGAAGGTAGTACATGTGAAAAGGACCTTGGGACTATTGTTGGTCGTAAATTGAACATGACCCAGCAGTGTGATGCTGCAGCAAAGAAGGCAAATAACATTTTCAGCCTGCTTTGATAGAACCAGAGTTTTCAAGTCAAGGAAATTAATAAGCCCTCTATATTTTGTGCTAGCCAGGCCTCATCCGTTCTAGGCACCTCATTTTAATAAGAATATAGGCCAATTGGGTTCAGAGAAGGGCAACAAAGATGCTACAAGGTATGGAGAACAAAAGATATGAGTACAAAAAGTTGACGGAGTCAGGCACATTCAACTTGGTGAAACGAAAACTGAGAGGTGAGATGTTTCCATTCTTTAAATATCTAAAAGGCTGTAGCAGAGAAGAGAGGGCAGCTTGTTCTCTGCTGCCACACAGGGTGGAAGCAGACCTAATGGTTTGAAATTGCAAGGTGGCAAATTTCAGTGAAGATTAGAAGGATCTTCTTAAGGGCAAGAGTGGTTTGGGAATGGAAACAATGACCTAGAGAGAGGTAATGGGGTCTCTTTCTCTGGATATCTTCAGAAAGATGCTAGACAGCTACCTGTTGGGGATTCTCTAGCTGGATTTCCTGCATTGGGAGGGGGATTTGACTTGATGGCCTCTGGGGCCCCTTCAATTCTATGGTTCTATGAAGACACTGAAATAGTTTTAAGATTTTCTGTGCCTTGACTCAGTCCTTAATTAGAATGGAAACTACAGTCAAGAAACCAAAAGAAGACTAGGGCTTGGCAAGGTAGCTATGAAGGAACTAGATAAGATCCTAAAGTGTCAAGATATTTCACTGAATACTAAAGCTAGGACTGTCCATCCCATCATATTTCCAGTTTCTATGTATGGCTGTAAAAGATGGACAATGAAGAAAGCTGGTAGGAAGCCAATCAATTCTTCTGAAATGTGGTGCTGGAAAAGGTTTCTGCAGGTACCCCGGACTCCTAAAAAGACCAATGAAAGAGTCCAAGAGCAAATCAAGCTTGAACTCTCCCTAGAAGCCAAGATGACTCAACCGAGTCTGTCGTATTTGGGCGATGTCACGAGAAGACCTGACTCACTGGAAAAGACAATAATGCTGGGTAAGGTAGAAGGCTGTAGGAAAAGAGGAAGATGGCATTGCAGATGGATCGACTCCATTAAGGAAGACACCTCTCTGAATATGCAAAACCTGAGCAGGGTGGCTGGTGATAATACTGGCTTGGAGATCCCTCGTTCATAGGGTTGAATAAGGTGAAGTTGACTTGATGGCAATTAACAACAACAACGGTATCCTATAGAGCAGTGGTTCTCAACCTTCCTAATGCCGTGACCCTTTAATACAGTTCCTCATGTTGTGGTGACCCCCAACCATAACATTATTTTCGTTGCTACTTCATAACTGTAATTTTGGTACTGTTATGAATCGTGCCAAAGGGGGCAGGAGGACGTGAGCTCGTGGCTCACGCTTGTGCACCACCACCGAGGAGGGAATGGAGCCTAAGACCATTGGAAGTATGTATTTTCCAATGGTCTTAGGCGACCCCTGTGAAAGGGTTGTTCGACCCCCAAAGGGGTCGCGACCCACAGGTTGAGAACCGCTGCTATAGAGTCTAGAACTGAGATTAGTGAGCAAATTCCATACTTCATTTTAATCAAGCTTTTCTAGCTAATAAAGAGTTTGGTGGGACGCTACTCCATGGACCGTTGTGTATCCAGGCATAAATTTTAAGGCATAGCCTTTAAAAGCCACTTTTTTTTTTTTGTTAACCACTTTAATTGCCTACTTTTCGGATTTCTTTGGTTCCTGCCTCCCTTCCCCTCCAACCCCTTTCACTCCAAGCCATATGTTTCCCCACTGTATGTGCACGGTTGCCCATGAAATATGGCTTCTTTGTCAGAGTTCAGTGCGCTGCGATGGAGTTTTATAGCGCTGGCTGCGGTTTAATTAAACCGTCAGTGCCACAGAGGCCGAGGCCAGGCAGGAAAAGGGGTCTCGGGAAGGAGGCAAATATCATCGGAAATAATGTGATAAATGGATTCAGGCCCTGCATCTGATGTTATTGCTTCCCTTGCAAGCCCAGCTGGAGCACAAAAATGCGAAATATTTAAAAATATTTTTAATGGAACTCTTTAAACAGTGGGGATGTTATTGGGAGTCCGAAAAATGGGCCGGGAGCTAATCAAAATGTAGCATTTTAATTAGGTGTGATCTAATCAGCTTTCCCTGCTCCAGTGGCAAGGCAAATATTTCTCTCTTTCAATCCACTGAATAATTAAGGGAGTTTTTGAACTCTTTCTACAGTCTCTCTTTTTTACTCTCTCTCTCTTGCACACACAGACGTACACATTCTCTCTTAAATCACGTTGTCGAAAACTGCCATGAAGATGACCTAAAACGATGTAACTCCCTGCCATTGTGTCTTGGAGAGAGACTGTGCATGTCTAATTAAGTTTGTTCTGATTATTTTCTTTCTAACGATCCACGAGCCAACAGGAACAGAATGATATGTGGCAATGATTAGGAACAATGGAGATGCTGTTAATATTTTGCAAGTCTGTCTAATAGCATCAGTGCCGTCCAGACATGCTTACTTTGGACAGCCGATTTACTGTGCAAAAGCCGATGGCAACTGTTTGCAGAACCGACAACAATGCGGACGGCTCCTTAAACTGCCTTGAGTGGCTCTTTGTGAGTCAGCCGTGGGGGTGCCAAGCTTCTCGTCGTCGCTGACATCTGGTTCTCCAGCAAACATGGCTAAGCTTTCCCCCATTATGTTTCTACTTATGGGGGTGACTTAGAGGAATATTAGAGTTTATAGCGAGGTATGTAGCAATCTGATGCTTTGCTCTGAAATTTAAACTGACTCTGTCTGTTGCCTCTGAAAATTTTCCTTGAGCGTCTCCAAGATAGGAGAATTGACGACCCCATTAGGCAATTGATTCCACAGCCGAGCAGATGAAGTATTTCCCTCTTCTATTGTTGAATCTCACATGTGTTCAATCCAGCACATAGGGGCATCCAGGGCTTAGGGGGAAAGCGATGTTTTGGACTACCGTTCCAACAATTTCCCAGCCAGCTGGAGGAATATGGGAACTGAGATCCAGAAAAACCCAAGACAGTTCCTTAAGGTCGCCATAAGTTGGAAATGACTTGAAGGCACATAACAGAAGTCCAAATGGTAACTTTTCACTAAAAGCCGGATTCATTGTGGTTCCACCAGCAGCAGAATCACAAGGCCTTCTCAGTGGCTGCTCCCAATCACTAGGACTCCCTTCCAAGGGAAATTAAGCTGCCCCTTGAGACTTTTCTTCCATGAGCAGGCAAATGCCTTTCAATTCAAGTGGACTTCTGGCAACCGACAGGTTGCTCAGGACATTTTTTAAAAAAATCTTTGCCTTTTACGTGACATTTGGACCTACTCTGTTGAGCCCGACCCTTTCATTCATAAGAGGAACAACACAAAACTTCTCCCAAGTTTTGGTAGTTTGCACAAGAAGGGTCCTTTTCAGTGGCGGTATCCAGGTTTTGGAACTCCTATCCTAGGGAAACCAGGTTGGCTTCCTCTTTGCTGTCCTTCCATTAGCAAAACAATTCTATAGGTAGTTTAATTCTGCAGGGGGCTGGATTAAATTTTAGCAATAATTTTCTGTATATTTTTGCTCCTGTCTTTGGATGTGCTTTTATCAAACTTTGGGTTTTTTAAAAAATTTTTAAAGCCATCTTGAGATCTGTTTGTTAAGAAAAGAGGGGAGATGTAGGTGAATTGATGATGGTGATGTTGCTTTTCTGCTTTAGCCCAAACAGAGGAGTGAAGGTGGGCAAAGAGGACAGCCTGTTTAATTTCCAGACCTTTCATGTAACTTTCTGCTGGTTGCTTCTGGTTTTCCTATTGTGGCTTTATAGTGATTTATTCCCTTTAGTTTCATTCGCCACCATGAGAGCCCTGCAAAAAGGTGTCAGAGTTAGTTTTTTTTTTTTTTTTAATTTAAGGAATAAAATGGATTAGGATGAATGGAATGAAATGTGAAAGGCAATAGAGCTACCAGACGTCATATATCCAGAGGGAGAGGGGGGACCAGTGAAAAAGTCTTATTTGGAACATCTGGAAGCCATTTATTATGCAGTGGAACAACTTACCCAAGGAATGTAAAATGTAAGAGCCTGTGTTGTCAGTGCCTTGAAGGACTGGATCATTGACATTGCTGATTTCAGTGTAAGAAAATATATAACAGAATGATAGGAGACATTGGTCATATGTGAGTGGGTATATATGTCTTCAAGTTGGCAGTCAACTTATGGTGGCCCCGTAAATTTCATAGGGCTTTCTTAGGCAAGGAATACTCAGAGGTTGTTTTGCCCATTCCTTCCTCTGAATTAGAGTCTACAGCACTTGATATCCCCTGGCAGTCTCCCATCCAAGAACTCCCATCCAAGAACTAACCTGCTTAGCTTCCAGGTTCAGACAGAGTCTTGTGCCTTTAGGGTACTTAGACTCTACCTGTGTGTGCCTACACTTTCAAATTGCCTGTGGGCTTATGATAACTCCATGAATTTCAGAGGAATACTCAGAGGTGGTTTTGCTAATTCCATCATCCGAAATATAGCCTATAGCATCTGGTCTTTGTTGGCGGTCTCCCATCCAAGTACTAACCAGGGTTGGTTGGGCTTGCCTTCCAAGATCAGATAGGATCTGTTGCCTTTAGGAACAACATGAACAATAAATTGCTTCCAGGATAAACTGTAAATAATTCAAACAAGACAAAAACATATTAAATAAGACTACACTTAGAAGGACTTATAATCTACAATTTAAAATTATGTACGTTTAAAAGTAAATTAGTCCCCAAAGGATTTAAGAAAAAGCCATGTTTTGGCTTAGTGGTGGAAAGAAACCAACGTTGGTGCCAATTGGCTCTCTAAGTGAATAGCATTCCACAACTGGGAGGACCACAGCTAAGAAGGTCCTCCTCCATCTTTTCCCCATTTTTCATAGACCCCACTTATGTGATAAAGAACTGCATCTCCTGCAGACCTCAGTTCTTGGGCAGGTTTACATTGGGAGAAGTTTCCTTCAGGTACAAAGCTCCCAGGTTAAATATTAGCACCAGCACCTTGAATTGCATCCAGAAGCAACCTGGCAACCAGATTGGTGTTACATCTTGTCACCATGGAACTTTGGTCAGCAATTTTGCTGTTGCATTTTTCATGAGCTGCAGCTTCAGAGTCATCTTCAACGGTGCCATTCATCTCTTGGCAGAATCTTTAGTCAATGTTTTCAAATACCATTCCTTCAAGGGGTCTTTAACCATGAACTCCCATACTTGGACTCCTTTCTCAGGCCATTTCCACACTACACCCTTATAGCATGATTATTCCACTTTCAACATCCTATGGAATCCTGGCATTTGCAATTTAGGGAGGGGCTGACTGGCCCCTCCTTAAACCGCAAACCCCAGAATTCCATAGGATGTTGAAAGTGGAATAATCGCGCTATCAGAGTGTAGTGCGGAAATGGCCTCAGTCTCCAGAGTCAAAGTCCCAGATCTTCTCATCCACAGGTCTGCTAATTCCTTGTGAACTCAGGCATGTGGCTTCCTTTATCGAGTCATTCCAAAGCTTCTGCTCCACCATTAAGCCCAAGGACGTCACTTATGTCCTGAATGTTGCTAGAGTACAACTCACATGACCGTCCCCTATTGACCTCCGCTAGTAGGTGCACTCCATCAACATCTGAAGGGCCACTGTTGCTCATTCTGGCAATGTCTCTACCCCATATTGTTCAGAAGATAATTTCTGTCTTGTTTAGATACTTTGTGGGAAATTTGCATTTCATGAAAGGCTCTGTTCAATACAGTTACTGATCACCCCATTTCTAGAGGCCTGAAAAAGAAGAACTTTTTTTTTGTATGGACAATTGCCCAATGAAGATATCAGCGAGGGAAAATGCAGCTGATGTTTAACAATTCTATTTGTCTCCTAAATATAAAGGAAATTGCCATAACCTGGTCCCAATTTGCCAGATTTCTACATGTGCCGCCAACATTTGCAAAGCGTGTATGTCATGGAGAATCCCACATATCTCAGACAGGCGGAGGCCAAATGGACTGCAGGGTAGCCTTCGGGAACAGAGATCAGTGAAGACCCAGCTGATATGTGAACATAAGCAGAGTTGTTACAATCCCCCAAGAAGTGTACATAATTAATCCCAGACAGAGAGTTATCACAACAGAGAGAGTTATCTTTCTCACGTAAATTCCTGAAGATTTGCAAAGCGATTGAGATAATTATGGACTTCCAAATATAGCCGAGGCCATGGATATTCTGGCTGCACAGCATCATGTTTTTAAACAAAGAAAATTCCATGCCTGTGCTTAGGATAACTGGGGAAGATCAGCAGAGATGCAATTATCATACCACATTCCCTGAAAAGAAGCTATAACTCCTGGGCAAAGGCTGCAGTATTCAGTAGGGGTGACAGATTTAAGGGTGTTAAGATTGGTTGTAGATGGCCAGGAAACTCCAGGTCAAAGCTGAATTCACGCAAAGACTGAGCTGAGTTACAGAGAAGTTCTCAGGGACTGGATTCCAGAGCTGGGCTGAAACTCTCAACACCCTTGAGCTGAAAGCACTTATTTATGGGACCTAAGGACCTTTCTGCACTACACTGTTATAGTGCTATTATCCTACTTTCAACATCCTCTGGAATCCTGGGGTTTGCAGTTTAGGGAGGGACCTTTAGAATTCTCAGCCAGAGAGCTCTTTGGCTTCAGTAAACTACAAACTCCAGAATTCCACAGGATGTTGAAAGTGCAATAATAGCACTATAAGAGTGTAGTGTGGAAAGGCCCTAAGCTTCCAACCATTTAGAATTGCTAGGGTATTAACTGGAGAAGGAAGAGTGGGCCATATAGCTTAGCTTCTTAAGAATTGAGATAGTACTGTGTTCACATCTTAAACCTGACCCTGACAGCTAAGACCTGTGAATGTGCTGCTACTAAGATTGGACCCTCTCCAGCACAATTTGACCGAGAAGCCACCGTCCTTAACCATCTGTGGCCTTGGGAAGCTGAAGGCAACCTCACCTGGAGAAGAAGCTTCTGTGCAAGGTCTTTAAGCCTGGACATATTTCTATAGCAGTAGATGGTTATCTAGATGATTAGGATGTATCCCTGTGACCTTCAGTTGTAGCGTACTGGTAAATTTTGAAGTTCAGTCATGGTGGTACAATAGAGATGTCCTGAAGGAGAATCCAAATTGAGACAGGCCTCATCAATCCATATTTACTAACCAGTTCTAGTAGCTTTTATTTCTACCAGTTGCAGTTTTGTAAAAGCTAAAGGATCTTAATTGCCCATTCAAGAGCAATCTACCGTCCCAAAGACTTTGCTTAATAACAGGGGTAATTTCACAACAATATATTGTTGTTGGGGAAAAAAAGGTTTCTCCCCAGCTGCTGGGAGAGTTACCATTTAAACTTAGGGGGCCAGGGATGTCGTGCAGAAGAGAAGGGAATAGTGGCAGATGACATGGTTGACACTGTTGATTGAACGATCCTTGTGTTTTGACCTTGCAAGTCCTAGTCCTAGATGCATCTGAGAGCAAAGCAAGATTGAACTCTCCCTAGAAGCGAAAAACGACTCAGGCTATTGTATTTTGGACGTACCATGAAATGATATGACTGATTGGGAAAGGTGATAAAGCTTGGTATAGTTGGGGTAAGAAGAAGTGAGGAAAATTGCATTAAAGATGGACTGATTTAATCAAGGAAGACAGGACCACCCTGAGCTTTCAGGACCTGAGCTGGACTGTCTCTCATATATGGGGTTGCCCTAAGTTGGAACTGAGTTGAGAGCCGTTAACAAAAACAGCAATGCCTTTCTTTACTGGAGAACCTGAGCAAATCAATCTTACCTCCACCAGCTTGGAAAAGAAATCATGCATTTTGTTAGGAAGGAATGAAGACTCAACAGCCGGCCAGGGAACCTGAGTATGGTCACAGATGTGGCTCGGCATAGACATCGAACAGATGTTTAAGGCATTGTATGGAAAGCTCGTCTAGTCTTGTAAAGCCACATCTTCAGCCTATGTCAAACACAGCTTGTGTGGCTGGCCTGGAGGGATAAAAAAGAAGTCCAGTTTAAAAAGCTGTTCTGGCTTTTATATACTCACAAAGTTGTAAATTCAGAATGTTCTGTAAACTATGGTAGGATTTGCCTTGGTTACCAGGGTATATAATGCAGATTGAATAGCCCTTATCTGGAAATCCAAAACCTGAAAATTTCCACAAGCTGAAAGTTTTGACCACATGCCACCTGCTTCCACCTTTGGTGTTCCAGCTTGTTTGTCTCTCGGTTGCTTTCCCAAGTCTTGTATCTCATCACACAACACCATCGGTGAAGAAGCAAGATGCGAGGCTAGCGAGATATGTGAAGATCTATCAGCAGCCTGCTTGGAGTGAATCAGTGGCTGCAACACTCCTTTCATTCTTTTGTGGACCCCCAGAGATCTCCTGTACAGAACCGTATTTTATGTTTATGCAAATACAAGTATTCCAAAATCTGAAATATCCAAAATACAACACACTTCTGGCCCCAAGCATTTTGGATAAGGGATACTCAGCTGGTGTAGATGTTTCTCAGAAATGCTCGAAAATGACTTGGGCCATTTCCGCACTAGCCTGTTATAGTGCTATGATTCCACTTGCAACGTCCTATGGAATCCTGGGGTTTGCAGTTTCAGGAGGGGCCATTCGGCTCGAAGGCCACAAAACCAACATAGATAAAAGCTTTTAGAGCAAGATTTCTAACCCACAGTTTCCTGGACCCCAAGGGTTTCATGACATGTCACTAGGGGTTGCACGAGAGATTGTGATCCAAAAATTCAAGCATTTGTGTTGAGCTGTAGATACAATAACTTATATGCAGAGGTTCCCTGAGACCTGAAAATTATTTCAACGGTTTTCCTGCGGGTTAAAAAGGTTGAGAAAGGCTATTTTAGAATTTCCCAGTCATCATTAGGGAAGGAAAAAATATTCTCCATTATTCATTTCTGGGTCAAAAATCCCCCAGATGGGAAACCCCATCAGCAATACTAACTACTTGTGAGACTTTTGCAGACTTGTCTCCCAGTATTCAAACATCCTGAAGTGTTCTGGGGGACTATTCTGCATAGAAAAACACATATATTTCTGGGTAGAATGATCTGTCCAGAGCACATCATGATGTTTGAGTGCAGGGAGAATACTGCACAGAAATGTTTTGTTTTCTCCTGCAGAAAAAAAAAAAAAAAGGCAAAAGGCTATGGTAACTGCTTGTCCTTGCATGCAAGGACAAAATGGTTGAGAATTTATGTCCCGGGCTCCTCCCTGCATGAACATAAAAATGAAGACATGTTCCCGGGGAGATGCTGAAGGAAGCAGGAGGCACTGTGGAGCAATTTAATATGAACTCATGCAGCGCAGAGGCTAATATAACAAGGACAAGCCACATTCATGGAGGATATCAAATTGATACCGTCTGACCTCAATGCACCTTGTGGGAAGTTTCATGAGAGCTTAGCACAGCAGTGGAAACCCAAAGCATTTCAAAAGCTGATAGCTTTTGTTGTTTAACTTCAAGCTGACTTCAACTTACAGTGACCATATCCTGGGGTTTTCTTGGCAAGATTTCTTCAGAGGAGGTTTGCGATTGCCTTCTTTGGAGGCTGAGAGAGACTGGATCTTGCCAAAGGTCAGCCAGGGTGTTTCCTATGAATCTCAGACAGAACTTGGAGAAGAGGCTTTTTTTGGACTATACCTCCCAGAATCCTCCAGCCACCATAACCACTGCCTGTGTTGGCTAGAGGATGCTGGGAGGTCTTGTCCAAAAACACCTATTTTCCAAGCTCTGTCCAAGTTGGAATGGTCAATGCTCAGGGATTGTGGGACTTGCCATGCCAGTTTATCTCAAGGCCACCAAGTTGCCTACCTCTGGAAGTGGTTGCCAGTGTTTATACCATTCCCTTATCTTGTACCAATGCCATATGTTAGAGTGAACTCAAAATGGATCTCTTGTTCATGGATCCTCCCTGAAAAAGAAAAGGGGAAAAAAATCCTTCTGGCAGTCAGTCTGGATGTCTCATGTCCTTTGTCATGTTTTCCATTCTATAACTCATCCCAGAAGCCTGCCCTGTTAAAGCAAGTGTTGCAAACGTCGCATATGAATCAGCAGTTAGAGACCAGATCCAATGTGGTCTTTTTGGAGAGCACACTGTTTATTTTCCTAGTAATCGTTATTTAAATGGAGAGGAAAAACAACAACACAGGAAGTCCATTCCCTCTTGCAGCCTGTGCTTAAGACAGTTCCAGTCTTCATAATTAGTTTAATCACTGCATCAATGTTTCCTTTGCTAATTAAAACAGGGATCATTCCTAAGATTTGCCCTGGCAGCTGAGCCGTGGTTGTAATTTACACCAGTCATGAAAGGGACTGGCCATTTGCTCTGCATTTTCTGGGTTCCCGGGGTCCATGCTTGACTCCACTTAAGTGTACTTGGTTTCTTTAATGTATGACACAGGAGAGAGGATGGCGAATGCAGTACTGTTTCTAGGCTAGCTGAAACCATGACTACTCCATTTGAAACTTCGGTGGAACATAGCATTTGTTGGAAAGAAGCTCATAGTGGTCTCATCAACGAAATAGTGGTCAAACGGACCCCTCCCATTGAGTTACAGCTAATCTTTTAAGACCACGCATACGTAGCCTTAACTTGGGAGTCAGATTGCAATAAAAAGTGAAAGCCAACCTTTAGTCATTTCTCGGAGGAACAGGATGAGAGTTCTCCAGGAAGAACTCAACCAACACTGACATATTTAAGACTCATGAACCAGAATCTTGTTCATGACTGAGACATGTGTAAGTTCCCTTGTAGAAGCACTTGGACATTTTTGCTTGGTGTGAAATGTCTGCATTCAGTTCAAGGTTATGGAAGCAGAGTGATGCATGTTGTGGCATTGTTCATGGAGATGGATATTTTACAGGGGTGTTCATTGAGTTTTTCTACATGGATGTGCATGGTACATTGCAAATGGATCATGTTGCATATTGTGCATAGATGAACATGCACTTCTGGATGTGTATTTGGTTGCACATTTCGTGTCTAAGTTCAGTAGTGCCATGTTGCCATTGAGTACAAGATCTGCATAGCACAATGAATGCTAACCAGCTAGGACTTATTTCATTTTGAGGCCTAGACAAATCTTTTCTTCTGTACTTCAGGGGAGACCCTGCTCTAAATCCAGTTCCTTGTGGTGGGCCATCAAAGTGGGATTGGATGTGGGTTGCCACCTATTATAGAATCTGTGAATGCTTGAAGAAATGTTATGAGCTTTTACAGTTAGGAGGGAAGGAAGGAAGGAAGGAAGGAAGGAAGGAAGGAAGGAAGGAAGGAAGGAAGGAAGGAAGGAAGGAAGGAAAAAGAAAAAAGACAATCATACATTGATCTCAAAGACCAGGAGTCCTTTCCCAATGACAGATATGATTTATATAAATTGTCATTACAATATCTCAAACCATTAAAAAGTTATGAAACTATTTGATATGAAAAAATGTACTGAGCACTTGCTACTTCTGCAGATGGTGAGAACATGCAAATGAATGAGATTCGGTGGCAGAGAGAAAGCACGTGATGTTTCTTGCTACCGCACATGCAGCCAGAAACCACCTTGAGATAAGCCTTGGTAGTCTAAGGCAACAAATACATTTAAAAAGGGTCTGTGATAAAAGAAAGGGTAAGAACCACTGATGTTAAGGAAAGCATATTTCTTCATACTTTTCCAGTTGTGGACTTTATACCTGTTTGCTCTTTAAAATATAAGCATTATTTTGTGCGATTTTTTTTATTTTTGGGGGGGGGGTTTGGTGAGGAATATCCTCTAAGACTTACAAGTGTATGAATTCTTCTTTAAGGTGCATTGCTTTCTCAGAAGTGTTCAAGGTGCAAAAACACTGCTTTTGTCAAGACCGTTGAATCCAGCAAAGTTCTTTTCCATCTTTAAGCGGCAAAGCCTTTGGGGCGTTGTTCAATCTATCAGTAATATAAGAGTGGGATTAGTTCTCCCTGGTCTGTTCTTTTCGGGTTCTTTGCAGTGTGGAGAATGCCTTAGGAATTTGCTTTGTTGTTGGTTTTTATTTTTAATGTTTCCTTGTGGGATGAAGGAGCATCGGTGCTCACTTACACCAGCTGTGCAAAGTCTAATCCATCGTGTTTTGATCTTGGTTTCAATTAATCCTCAAGATTTTAGCCAAATGCTTCATTTGGCTATTGGTTGCAGCTCTGTAGTCCCTTTCTGCATCATTTATAATTATAGGACCTGGAAACTTGGTATTTCTCCAGGAAATGGCTAGGAAAACGTATCTGGAGATTAAACTCTATTCTTTGCAGTCTGTCTCTCAAATGGATGAAAGTGCTTTTGCATTAAGGATGATGTTAGGAAAAAAAAAGAATTACAGGTTCTTGTTGAGAAATAATTGTGGATGATGTAGTGATAAATGAATATGTATTTTGCACATGTACATTTTGCATGTGCATATTCCATATGCACATGGACCTAGTAGGTTTGTATGTTGGATTTTGCTGTTGGTGTGTGCCTTCAAGTCATTTGTGACTTGTGGTGACCCTAAGGTGAATTTTATTTATTTATTTGTTTGTTTGTTTGTTTGTTTGTATCCCGCCTCTCCATATGGATGGAGGTGGCGAACAACTTACAAATAGCATGTATTTCTACACATGCCCCCAACAAGCTGGGTACTCATTTTACCAACCTGCGGAAGGATGGAAGGCTGAGTCAACCTTGGAGCCCGGCAGGATCGAACTCGCAACCTTGTGGCTTGCAGTACTGGCATTTAACCACTGCGCCACCAGACCTATGGAACAATGGCTTCAAACTTCAAGAAAAGAGATTCTACCAAAACATTAGAAAGACTTCCCTGATGGTAAGAGCAATTCAACAGTGGAGTCCTCTTCTTTGGAAGTTTTTAAACAGAGTCTGGATGGCCATCTGTTGGGAGTGCGTGGATTGTGTCTTCCTGAATGGCAGAATAAGGTTGGACTAGATGGCCCTTGAGGTCTCTTCCAACTCTCTGATTCTATGTTTGTTTGTTTTTAAAGTACTAAAATACAAGGGCCAGAATCCTGTTGGAGGCCTATACCTTTATAGGTAGATTTAATTCTGTGGGAATTAGAATTAGGCAGTTCCATAATGTCCATATCTGGTAAACGGCTGCTGTAGGAGACCCAGGAAAGGCACCAACATTTGAAGAATCAGTCCTGTTGGGCACCAGAACACTGGGAAGACAGTGCCAATGTGCATTGGGACAGTCTGATGCAAATCAGGACCTTCTTGCTAATGTCCTGTTACTAACAGGGCCATTTCTGCACTAGACTGTTATAGCGCTATGATTCCACTTTCAACCTCCTACGGTATCCTGGGGTTTGCAGTTTCAGGAGGGGCTGGCTGGCCCCTCCTGAAACTGCAAACCCCAGGATTCCATAGGAGGTTGAAAGTGGAATCATAGTGCTATAAAAGTCTAGTGCGGAAATGGCCCAGGTCTTCTTAGTGACTCTCCTATGCAGCTGAGCATATATGAAGTGATATAACGTACACTATGATAAAGAATTCCAGCCACTTTTTTTAATGCATGAGCAAAATTTCCACCAAAGGGTCCTGAAGTGCTTGAAATCATTGAAAAATGTGCAAAAGTCTCTTATCGTCCAACTCTGTAAGGCCAAACCTTTGCAATTATATTTGTTCTTGCATGCGAGAATGAAATCTGAAAAGACATCGCTATAGGGAAGGCCACAAAAGCATACAGAAAATGTGAATATTTTGAGTAGAGCTGGGTTCGGGAAATAACAGCTCCGCAATGACTACATTGCAAACCTTGTTCCTAAAAGGGTCAGTTTTCATTCAAAGTGATGCCATCTCTTGTTAGCGGTCAGATTTGGAGAGTGACTTCTAAACAAGTTTTTGTTCTTCGTGGAGTACCTTTGCTGATGTCAGAAAGAGGGGGAAGACTCTTTTTGGGAGGGGGGCTTCTGGGATACAGATCAGGAATCTGTCATTAGACTGGAGTAAAGCCAGGGAAAATAAATGCCTGAGATCAAGTTTGGGCAGGTGGCAATGAAGGACCTCTTCCTTCTTTTCCCAAAGCATCTTTCATACTGCATTAAAACAAACAGGAGGAGGAGATAATGGTTTTAGCACAAAGAAAAGTAAACAAAGTACTGAATCATGACATTTTAGAAGACTGTGTGTAGGTCTCAGGCTGGGCTAAAGTTCTCACTTTAATTTCACAGCTCCTTTTGGAGGCCTTGAAATTGTGGGGATTTGGACTCTTTTGGAAAGTGAGGCATGTGGCCTTTTCCAGAATTCCCTCTGGTAGGTTCACAGCCATGAGTCTATACCCCATAGGTTATCCTATATCCCATAGGTTAGTCTTACGTACATCACTGAGCCAGCTGCTGAATGGTGGGTCAACATGTATTTTAATCCCAATAGTCCAATTCTAGTTGAGACCAACAGGATTCAGACCGGAATATCCTCTTCAAATACTCTGTTCCAGGAGAATTCTGGGGGAAAACACAGAACGAGATTGAATTTTTTATATGGAAGCTGTGATTCAAAGCATCTGACATGTAACAAGTTGGAGAAAGTTTGTACGGACCAATGTTTTCTCTTGCACACCTGTGGTCTGAAGTTGTACAGCCCATTCAGAGAACATGAGAAGTTACTTTTAAGAAGGATGAATATAATGATCTGCTGAAACCATCCATAACTGAGATCAAGAGCATCATCTTACAATGCTCAGTTGTGGATAGCTTCTGCGTGTATCCATCGTAGTCATCTATCTTTCAATCTCTACCTAGATGTGGATTGTGTGACCTGAGAGCTAAACTTCACTTACTGGTTTGTATTCAGATTCCATCAAACTTAGAGACCCGATATAGCTTGGGTCTGGGTTATTTGAAGGACTGTATTCTCCTGTATGAACTTGCCCATGTTTTGAGAACTTCTGGGGAGGCTTTTGTCTCTGTTCTATCATCCTTACAGGTACACCTGGTGGGAACACAAGACAGGGTCTTCTTGGTAGCTGCCCTTTCCAGTGAGAGTAGACTGTCACCCATCTTGCCCTCTTTCTGCAAAAATTTGGCAAGCCTTGGAAGATTATTTGCTGAAGGATAGTGGCCTTACATAATGTATTGGTTTTTCTATTTGCTTCCTAATAGTTTATGTTTTTAACAGGTTTTAATTTTTTGATAGTTTACATTTTTTTTTTAGAAAAAGGATGTTGTTGATTTTCATCTATGACTGTTTTGACTGTTCTCGTTCTAGACTTGTGAACTGTACAAAAGGTGGCTTGATGATGATGGTGATGATAGTTAGAGGTGGAAGGTATGGAGGATGTTTAAAACACCTTCAGTAAATATATACACTTGATTTAAACAGCTGCCCACTTAGAAATGTCTTCCTAATTTTGTTGAGCATAGAGAAGAAATTACTTCCGGCAAATGGCAGCAGCTGGAGATCTTGCGGTTGCAAACTGGAGGGACCACCATGATCTATGGAGGGGAAAGGTGAAGAAAATGTAGTCTGGAATTGAACACACAAATAACCATGAAGGTAGTCTTGTGGTCTGTAAGGTCTCTGGCATGGAAGGTTTTGGGGGGGGGGCTTCATCTTGAAGGGAAGAGTTCTTACATCTTCAACTGCCCCCCTCCCCAATCCAGGAAAGCACTTAAACATATGTATCTCCTTTTTAAGAGCATGAGTAATCCATTTGCTAAGCTATTCACCCTTGGATTTCCTGCTGTAAATTGAAACCCGATTAGGTTGAGATTGGGAAGGCCCAAGAGGCCCTCTCCCACCCAGCCTTCTGTCCCACCCTGTACATTCTTGGGACTGTTGCACGCTTCTGTCCACACCTGACCCTTTTGCCAAAGAGGGTGGAAGGTGAGAATGTTGTGCAAATGGAAACTGTGCTGCACAGATGAACATCTTCTCACTGTTGAACCTCAGCTGTGTTTAATCCGTCCTCATAAATGTTCAAGGAAGTACAGAGCAATGATTTGTACAGAACGTGATATGCATTTTGGGCTGGAGGAATCTTGATCTTCTTCTGCTTTATCGGGTTTCTCAAGGATTCCTTCTACTCACGACCTTTGAGTGACTATATTAAAAACCATGTATATTGATGGTGTGCTAGGCTGGGGAATGCTTCGTCTTCCAGAGATTGTTGTACTGCAACTCCCATAGTTTTTCACAGCTATGACTGTGGCGATTCTGGCTGATGATGGAGCTTTGTCCTCTTCTTTTCTCCTTCTGAGGCCAGTGCAATAGCAGTTGGGATGGAGGGAGGGCTTTTTCTTTGCTTCTGGGCCCAGGCATGATGGAAATTTGCCTGCCTCTTCTTCTCTCCATCCACACACTTTAACTTAAAGCTCTTCATCTCAGCCACCAAGCCTCAGGAGACACATTTCATTCTTTCAGAATGTGGGAGTTGGTAGGCAGTGTGTTAGAATATCTGGGTAACCACCAACCAATGGTGCCATGGGGGAAGGAAGCTTAGGCACTGGAGGGACCCCAGGAAGGCTGAATTGAGCTCCAGGTCTTGAGGTCGCCCATCCTGGCCGTAGCAGTATGTGCCATCCAGTGGCCTTTTACTTATGGTGATCCTATGAATAAAAGGGCACCTTGCAAGATCCATTTTTATTGCAGACACGTTGGCTGAGATTGTACTTGTATTGTGCTTGCATGGAGAAAATCTACACTTGGGCAATTACGTGCTGGTTGTGCTGCATCTCCATTCTGTTGAGTACCAATGTTGTTTAACTGATTTTGTATCCACCAGTAGGTCTGTTTACAATCCAGTGGTGCAGTGGAGAATACACAATGTCTTTTTTCCCTGCAATCCCAGTGAATCACACAGAACTTCAGAGGCAGGGACAAACAATTGTGTCCTGTCCAAGGAGTCAAGGCTGCATGTGAAAGGGTTACACTTGCAAAATCGTGCAACTTTGAACTGAACATATCAGTTGCATAATAGACACAAAAAGCATGTGTGTCTCAAGATACTTGCAGGCGTGTATAACACTGACAGGATCCCCACCGTTGTGTTTTCAGACTGTCTGCAAATGGTGGCTGCGTTGCCTCCGTACCGCAATTGATTGCGCGCAATGTTTTTCTGGAAACGGTGGCCGGCTGGAGAGTGGGAGCAACAGTTTTCCAAGCTTGGCCTGTTTAATTGTCTCTGGAGGCACCTTCAGCCTCCGATTCTCCAGTCATGCCTGCCTAAGTTAATAAGGCATTGGCCAGATTCCTTGCACAGAGAGAGGGGGGCAGGAGGGAGGGAGAGAGAGAGAAAGTTGCCACAGTTTCTTAAACTTTCATAAATCAGAGCAGATGCCAGACTTGTCATTGCCCATTTTCTGGTCCCTCCCCTTCTTTACTTAATCGCAACTGCACACCCGCACATGCACACACAAAGAGAGCTACCTTTCCCCCAAGCTCGTTGCTGTCATGTGCCCCCCTCCTCCTCTCCCCACACAGGGAGAAGTCATTACGTGAAAAGATCAGCTTACTAGATGTCTTCAGAGAAGCCGAGCGGCTGAATCTGGTCGTTAACACACACACTCACACACACACAGAGGAGGAGGAAAGAGAGAGAGACACACACATGCTCCAAACAGCAGCCGCCGCCTGAGAGAGGACTGTGATACTTTTGATACATCAGGGCATCTGTTAGCTGTTAGCACTTGGCCAAGGAATTCCACCTCTAGGGTGGCTGGGTCGAATTGGGAGATCATGTTTGCCAGCTACCTGCTTTTGGCAGTGCTCTACTTTGAAGCGGCAACCTTAGCCCAACCTGAGGATGAGGTAAGCCAAGCGTGACGTTCTGTCAGAACCCATCTCTGTGCCCCCGTCCCACCTCTACCTGTCAAGGAAAGGGCAGAGAGGTTGTCTTCTGCATGGCCAGCGTGCAAAATCCCATCACTTCTGAAAAAGAAGACAAGGGTGTTGGTGGCAGAGAACCAGTTTTGGGAAGGTGACTCCCTTGGAGGGGGTGTGTGATGAGGGCATGTACTGTGATTTCTGCACCATGCAACATTTCTGATGTGAACGCTGGAGCGGGGGGTGACTTTGAAATGGTAAACTAATTGTTGACGCCACTGTGCAGCACGGGACAGTTGCAGCATTGTGCACTTGGGGGAAGACGTGGGTGTTTGAAGTTGTTGGTTTGTTGCCTGGTTTGGGAGACCGTCACATGTTTTGAATAGTCTTGTATTCACCAGCCAATATCGTGGTATCTTAAAAAATCCGCCTGTGGCTGCATTCAGAATGTGTTTAGTTACATTCGTACTAAAAGGATCATCTGAAATTGGACGCTTGTTTGTTTGATGGATGCTGCTGTTTTAGCACTGAATGTGTTTCTTGAAAGCAAGTTCCTCTGAAAACCATACACTCCCTCCTCTGTGTTTATAATCTAAGTTTTCCACATTGAGTATTGTAGATCTGGAGTGCTCTTCCTTTCAGCAAGCGCACACACGCAGAGTCTCAGAGATCCATTATATACATTTTGAAGCGGGTTCCCCTCATGCAAAACAGCTAAATTGCTCTAACGATTGCCATAAAAATGCCAGTAGTTTCCTTCTTTGTGTTATAACCTCTGTCCCAACCAACTGTAGCATGTATTTCTTTTCTCTCTGCTCGTAAACGATCTTCTGGCATGAGGAATTGCTACATAAAAAGTGCTGGTCTTAAGGAAGGATGCAGATTCTGTTTCGAAGGTTTGCCTATTGTTAGTTGTGTCAGGAGTTTCCAAAAGGTTTATAGGGCTTCCTCCCACCCACCCCATCCCAACCTCCTGCCCGCCACAATTGCTTTCCCTCCTGTTAGAGTGAACTGAGCTTCCATCTGTGCCTTGGGTAGCTGGACCAATGCAGAAGATCGGTTTCCCTTCCAGCGCGATGCTGTGCTTGCGGTGCTGGTGTTTTCAGGAGATGCAGGATGAATCAGTTAGGCGATTTCTGAAACTGTTGCTTTCTCTGGGCTGGGAAATACCAGATCTGATGCAATTAAGGAGAAGCCCAGGTTGCCTTGGAGCAGAGTCTGAACTCATTTTGAATGCCCTGGTGATCACAGGGAGCGTGGTCCTTGTTCCAAAAAGTTCTTTAACTTTCATGTTGATGGTTATTCAAGCAAATGACAGGGTGAAAGGAGTCAAGAGGCAGGAATGTCAAGATCCTTGCCTTATGCTGATGTTAAGCATGATCCATCTAATGTCTGCCCTCTGCAGCAGGTGGTTTTCCAGAGAGGAATTGAACTTGGCATCATTGCATCCACAACATTCTTCCCAGTACACTAGGGCTAAGGATGCTGGTGAAATCTGCCATGGAATCCACTGGCACTGGATTTTCCCTGTTCAAAAGTGGTGGCATCCTCCCAAAGTCAGACTGCCTTGTCTCAGTGGAGAGTCTGTATCTGAGTGGGCAGGATCCCTTGTCCATGAAGTTTAGGGAGATAAGTGTGCAAAACACTTTTGAAAGCCTGGGTAATGTTGGCAAAAGAGACACAGATAAAAGAACTACATTTTTGTCCATGCAGATGCATAGGAGGGGCTTTGAGTTAGCAAAATGCACATTGTTTTGCAAGTCATTTTCCACTCAATATCTATTGGCGGGGGGGAAGTTCAGAAAAGAGTGCTTTACTAGACAACATAGGAGGTGAGAGTGACCTGCTGAAACGCAGAGGATAGACTTTATTAGATTTGCACATCACTGGTTGTCCCTCCCCTAGGCTTACCTTGCCCTGGTTAGAGAAAGTCTGTGGCAGCTCATATGGAAAGTATTTCTCTCTCTGCCAAGTGCACATGTGGTCTTGAGAAAACACATTAAGCTCAAATCCAGAACGGCAATGGAGCGTTTGGTTGCCAGTTATTCCAATTTTAGCCAGTTAAAGCAAGGGGGCTAACATTCTTACCTGGAAATGACTTGCTGAAGGAGAAGGTGTGATGCAGAGTGCTCTCATGCCGTAATCCAGCTCTTGTGTGCTTTTGACTTTCCCCAGCCTGTTCATCTCTTTGGTCCAGGTAGGGTGCAAAATGTGAAAAAAAGAAGCAGTTGTCCACCCTGCTTGCTTACTGCTAAGAGTGAGAAAAATCTGTGCTTGGCATAGTGCCTGCATGGAGGAAGCTGAAAGCCATGGAATGGCTGGAGAAGGGAGCCACATGTTGCAAAGCACAGAGAAGTTCCTTTTTTGAAAGATGACTCTCAGAATTCCACCAGCTGCCATGGCCAAGGCACATACATGCAGGAAATGGCTTGTAGCAGATAAAAATTATGACACAGAGATGTAGTTAGTCACATGTTTGAATGTATAAACTCCTCTCCCCCATGTGAATTTTGCACAGGATAAATCCTTAATTGCAAAGATTATTGTCACTCCAGGATTCTTCTCATCAGAGTTTCCCAAAATTCAAGAAACATATTTTTCAATTACCTTTTTTAAAAAAGTATTTTTGTTTTTAATAAGTTTTGGTATGCATTTTCAAAATATGTAGAAATAAAACAGAAAAGAAAAAAAGTAACAAACAGGGAAAACAAAAAGTAAAAAAGAAATGCTAAGAAAGAGTAAACATAAGAAAGAGTGGAAAACAAGGAATAACGTATTTGACTTCCAGCTCTCCTAATGCAGACTATGTACAACTGTATAAAATAACTTCCCTGCTTGCAAGTGCCATCCAAATGCTTCAACTAGTTATTTTCCGAGTCTACTAATCGCCAAAACCTTGGGCTAGCATGTGGTATCTTTTGCTTGCAAAAAAACTATGGAGGATTCCCAATCTTTCACAAAAGCCACTAATGATTTTTCTCTTAGCAATGTTATTAATGTCTCCATTTCAGCTAGGTCCATTAATTTTATCCACCCAGTCCTCTTTCATTGGAATTACTGTATTCTTCCATAAGAATCTTGCTGCCATGGTCAGGTATTATAGGACGGTATTACATTAACCAAAGGGAAGCAAGGAAGCTATCTGGAGAAGTTGGGAAAGAAATGTCAGCTCTGCATTTTGACAGAGGGAAAGCAAAATGGTCTCTTCTGTCTAGGTGCCCAGGTCCCCACAGATGAGATTTTCTAGCCCTCCGACACAGTTGCCCAGCAATGTGTACCCACTGAGCCTTGAAACTGGACAGCCGTGTCCAGGAATCTGGAATTTCTTCCAACCAGCCCCACTGAAAGCAGTTTGCATTTGCAACAACGTTCAATTCCTTCCTTCCTTCCTTCCTTCCTGGATGTTATACACTGTGTGCTGAATCCTTTCTCTTCTCTTCTCTTCTCCTTAGATGATACTTCTGATGTTTTTCCCTGCGTCAATCTGGAAGTGCTTTCCACCAAGCTAGGAGGATACTGGTGGACATAATGAGGCATGCAAATGGCTTTCAAGCCTCATAAAACATTCTAATTAAAAGCCAGGAAATTCTTGTGAAACTGGGGCCTACTGTTTACGCATATCCTTTAAAGAGGTTGGCCTTATAAAGAATTTGGGGATTTTGGCACAGCTCTGGGATAGACAGAGTGTTAATGGAATTATTCTGCATTTTGCCACCCCAAACCCATTTGGAAATGGACCTGGCCAGCTCCACATGATGGATATCTGCTGAGTATCTATGCAAACTTCCTGCTATTACAAGGAGCTAATGTATGTAGTGGTTTAAGCTTTGGGTTACAGCCCTGGAGACTGAGATTCAATTCCCCATTCAGGAAACCAACCTTGGGCATGTCACACATTCTCAGCCCCAGAAAACCCCGTGACAGGTTTGCCTTAGGGTCATCATGAGTCAGAAAGGACTTGAGGGCCCACAACAACAAGCATCCCTTATGCAGAAATCTGAAATTCTCCAAAACCCAGAACTTCAAAGAAGTAGCTGTGGTAACTCCTGTCCTCCTTGAGGGTACTAGTGTTGGGAGACTTGGGAAAATGGGATCCAGGGACTGCATGTATGCTGTATCCACTCTTGTTTTAAGTAGTATCTCTGGCATAGGATGCTTGTTCCAACACTCAGTGGCTGCAGATTGACTCAATACTACTTTGTTGCAAAGGCCGAAGGGAGAAACTTGTCCTAGGATGGAGTGGGAGCAGAAAGCTATTTTATCAAATGCGACTGTTTTCACATGTACCTTGGCTATTTTGTTCCCTTTCTCACATGCAGCTAAATTATGTGATTATGGAAGTCAGTTTTGTTTCTCTGTGGGATCCTTAATTCTTGCAGAAATTCTTGCTGAGCCCAACCAAAAATGGACTGTTAAACCAGGGACAGGAGGCACATGGCCTTCCAGAAGTTGTTGGATTGCAAATCCCAGAAATCCTTAGCCTGCATAATCAAAAGTAAGCAGAGGTGGGAGTTGTAGTCCAACAGCTTCTAGAGAGATGGGCAATTCCCACTCATCTCAAATGCCCAGGCTAGGAGCGACTATCTCTGCACCAAGTGATTTTGCATTACTGTACACCATCACCGCATCAGCAGGGTTGTAATGACCACGCTTAACCACTGAGCTGCATAGTCAGCCAGAGCTAGAAAATAACCCAATAAAGTTACTAATTAACTTACAAAATGTTCTAACAAAATGAGATGGCTTTTTATTATCTAAAGCAATTGACTTAAGTTGGTATTTCGGCTTTAACTTAATTCCAGAATTAATATATTAATCTGCTTCTTAATCAATGGGAGAGTATGTGCAAAACAGCCAGTGAATTGTGCATTTCCAAGCCAGCTCTTTACCCAAAACCAAGTTCTCTTTGATTTTTACTAAACTATTTTTTGACTTTTTTTAATCCCTCAGGGTGGAAGAATCAGAACGTTTAGGCTCCAGGATCCAAATTGCTTATTCTTGGTTGTTATTAAGAGTATGATACTTTAGTTAATTCCAGAGCTGAAAGATTTGCAGCCAACAATAAGTAAAGGCAGCTTCAAAAGGGGTGGGTTTTTCTTTTTTGCAGCCAGAATGTAGCATCTTCCTGCACCAGCCACCCTACAGAGTCCCCTCGTCTGTCCCCCCAAAACTGAATTTTGGGGTGCTTACCCTAGGACCTCTACTAGAATCTAAGTGGGATCAAGTAAAGTAAACAAATGAGAGGGATAAAGAGATAAGATTGTAAGGAAAAGAGAAAGGGAAAGAGTTTGGGTTGGGTAGATGAGAAATGAGGGTCTTCAAAAATGCATGCAGCTGTTTCAGTCTCTCCTAAGCTCAAGAGTAAAATGAATAATATCATGAGTGGCAATTTTCAGCTTCATCCTTGTACAGCTTTTAATGTAAGCATTTGACTTAAATTTAAATGGAAATTTAACATAAATGAAGTACAGTAGTAAAATTTTCCCCTTCTCACATCAATATAATTGAATTAAAGGTTTTCTTTACCTTAATAGTGATTAACAAAACATGTTATTCCTCTTGCCTCTAACTTTTCTCTCTCTGTGGTCAACCAACCTCTCACATATTTACTGCCTGACAATTGTAAGACAGTTTGGCTTCAAACATATTCTTCGTATAAATGCAACTGTTGTTTTTTCGGTAGATTTGGAACCTTCTTGAGTGAAGAAAAATCTCAATTTCTCTATCACCAACAGAGTTTTTGCAATATCCTTCCCTGACTCCTGATAACCATTCACAGCCAGGATGTTTAGCAATACTATTTATTTATTTTTTTAAAAAAATGATTTATGTTTAGTTATTGTGGGTTATTGGGGTATGAAACAGCTGGATGTGGTTGCAGATGACATATGATTAAATGCTGTCGAAAGATTTATGCCGAAGAATAACAGTGCTGCAGAGATTCGAGGGGATTTGGGCCCGGTTTGGAAAGCACATAGTAACCACAAATTCCAGCATCCCTCTCGCTTATATCACCCACCCCTTCCCCATTAATCAGAGGATGTGGTCAGGAGTGACACAGGCTAGATGCCGCAGACAAATTTTCGCACTCTTGGTGCTAATGATGAGAACAGAAGAAGCTGTCTGGTCTGGAGTCAGACCACCTAGGCCCACTGCTGTTTCTTTTGACAGCCAGCAGCTGTCCAAGGACTTTGTTGGGGTCTCTGTCACCTGCCGTCTTGGACCCTTAAAGGGGGAATTTCCAGGGGCTGAGTTTGCAACCTTCTGCCTGCAGAGCTCGTGCTTTGCTACCAAACCATAGCACCCCCCCCACTGGGTCTGTACAGACTGTTTTGGGCATGGAGTTCAAAGCTTCCCCTTTGAATGCAGAGCGTTGGACTGAGCGGCCCACACAATGTGTGATGGTGTCATCTGACTGCAGCTCTTGTTATTCCTCCTACTTAGAGAGGGTTGCCAGGTTTCAGAGGGCTGGCCAGAGTCTCTCTGGGTATAGCTAGCCTTTTCCATCTCTCCAGGTACACCAGTCTCTTGCATAGCCTCCAACCTTCTGCAGATGAAAACTGGGACAGGTGGCCAAGCAACCAGTCATGTAGGTGGGGAGGTACTTTGCCCCAGGTGGCAATGTTTTTGGGGCGTCCTGGCTTGTAGTCATGCCCTTGCATGCCCTGGCCATGCCTCCACACCCTGTGGCCGTGCCCCATGCCCCGTGGCCACACCTCCCCCTCCCGACCTCCCCTCCACACACTCCAGGCTCTGCCACTGCAAATGACATAAGAGTGTGGTCAAAATGGCAAATCTTGTTGATGAGGAAGAACACACAAGTGAGGAGAGACTGCAGAAGATTGCTTTTGCCTGAGCCTACGGGGAAGTACAAGATTCTGCCCCCATCTCTTCTCCTTCCCCCCTGAATTAATGGAATATAAACCATTTTTGCACTTTGAATTCTGTTTGCAGCAACTGAAATAAGCTGAAGATAAAGGGGGAAAATGGGAGAAGGAGAGAGAGACACTGGGACGTTTCAAAAGCAGCTGAAAAAATGGGATGACAGAGGATTAATTAGGACTGTCTGCCAAACCAGGACAGGTGGAAGGTATGCTCTTAATCAGTAGCATTGCAGTAGAAGAAACTTTGATTCTGCTATATAAAGTGGCTTTAAAGCCTGGGCACTCATCTGTACCACTTCCAGCTGGCACGGGCCTCTCTGGTCCAGAGTGAAGGTTTTTTATGCATATATGACCTTGGAAGTTGTAAACTCTCCACCTGAAAGTAAATGTTCCAAGCTCTGACAATAAGATTTTTTTGCACATGGTCACATGTAACTTTTGCATGGAGTTAAGTCTCGAGGTGTGAATGTACAGTTTTTGAAGACTTTCCTGGATCAAAAAGAAACTTGCTAAAATTACTTGTTGCTTCCTCCGTGAAGAAAAATGGATGAAGTTGTGGTTGCACTCATGCTTTGGTCAATTTATAAAGAGAACAGTGGAGCAGATAAGCCTTCAGCCTCATTCAACAGGCTTTTCTTACTGCCTTGTGTTTTTAATTTTCCATCTGCATGCATTTCTTTTCTCAAGGTGTAACACCCCACTCTGAGGTTCCTGTGGTAGATGAGATACTAGCTAACACTGCTGTGGCTTCTGCTTTTGCTCCAAGGAAAAGGCTGGCATTTCCAACATACTGTCTTGTCAGGCTAAATCTCAAGCCTCTCAGCCTCCAGCAGCTGATCAGAGGGACCTTGGTTTTGGAGAATCTAGTCTGGATTTAGGTCTGGTTGCCCTCAGGCCCAAGGCTGCTCCCTCCCATTATCCTATAAATGCTGTCTGCTGTCATGTGCAGCGTTTGACTGTGAAAACCCACCATTCATTTAAACTACTTATGACACGAAACACCCAGGAAGTGTCCGCTTCTGTTTTTCATCATCAATTTCATGCTTGTGGGTTATGACATCACTTGTCAGATTCATTCGAGTGCTGTTGTGTGGATTATCTCAGAACTGTCTGGTGAAAGGAAGAACTCTCTTAATCTTTTTGGAATTTTTCCTTGAGGCCATTTAGGGATGGGGGCTGCAAAGTGGTGGGGGGAAGAGCCAAATAATAGTACTCCCTATCTGCTGTTGAATGACCAAGATTAAATTCTGACACTATACTACTATACTTTTTTGATTTTAGAAGCTAATCAAAGTTAGGCCTGCTTTGGACCTGGATGGGATGCCACCAGAGATCTCCAGGAATTCACTCCATCTTTCTAGTTTGGCAGAGACAATCCAGATTAATCCTCTATCAGCCCACTTTTTTTAACTGCTTTTAAAAGGACCCAGTGTTCTCTCTTCCCCTTTCCCCCTTGCCATCTGCTTCCTTCAATTGCTGCAAACTTGCATTCAAAGTGCAGAAATAAACTGAGCAGGGAGGAGAGGAGAGGAGTGAGCAGAATCTCATCTTTTCCAGTTGGCTCAGGCAAAAGCAAACTGCTGCAACCTCTTCTAACTTCTCTGTTCATCATCATTAATAACATTTGCCATCCTGACCACATTCTGGTGTTCCCTGGCCACATGTGTCCCGGTTTGCATCTAGGAGATGTTGCAGGGTATGTCCAGGTAGAAAAGCCAGCATGGTGTGGTCATTTGAGCATTGAGCTATGACCCTGGAGACCAAGGTTCAGTTTCCCACTGGGCCATGGAAACCCATTGGATGACCTTGGGTACATCTCATACACTCAGCCCCAGAGAACTCCATGATAGGCTTGCCTTTGGGTCACCATTAGTCAGAAATGTCTTGAAGGCACACAACAGTAACAATGATGTCCAGGTAATGTGAAGAAAGAATCCTGATTTCTAGAGCTACAGGTACCAGTTAAGAGTTGACCATCTTGGGTTAGATGAACCACAGGTCTGACTATTTATATTTGCAACTTCCTCCATTCCTATGTTCAAGGTATTTTTGTAACTCGAGCTCTCTGCTGAGATCTTTGGCATACAATTTTATGGGCTGTCCACACACGTTGTTATGAATAGGCATTGGAAGGAGCCTAACACTGCAATGCCCTTCTCACCCACCAACATCTGAAAAGTGCAGTTGGGCAGTGGAAGGCCTGAAAAAGTTCTTTGATTTTAGTTTTTTTGTTTATAGAGAAGGTATGGCAATGCGAGGACGAACATGCAGAGAAGAAACTGAGTGGTAAAGACTGCGTAGAAAATTAAAAGCTAGCTGTGGTAGTTGTGTGTTCTCTTTCTTGTAAAAACGTCCATTTGAAAACAGAGATTTAAACATTTAAAAAAAAATTGGAAAGAGCTCTTCTGAAGAGTTTGTTTGTCCTTGAAAGTGAGTCTCGTTCCTCCACCTCTGCCAACCTCTACTTTAGTCTTTTTAAAATTTGACTAGAAGCACACATGATCAAAGTTTTCCGCACATTCAAAACACCAGAGAACCGATGAACCAGTTGTAAGTGAAAGTGAAGCATATTGGAACATGTTTAAACCAATCTGCCACACTTTCAATGGGAGGTTTGGAACTGAGCATCTTTTGTTGCCTTCAGCAAGGAAACCTTGATTGCCCAATGAGCACAGAAAAGCTGTAATGCTCTCCTGTGAGTAATGGTGCAACTTCTTATGGGGAGGGGATCACAGTCTCATAGCCAATGGAAGCATGAGAAGAACTATGCTAGCTCAGACCCAAAGACCATCCAGTCCAGTCATTAGTACCAACTGAATTAAACCCTATGGGGACTCACTAGGCCAACACTTCTCTACACCCCACTGATTCTGTGGGTCTGCTCTAGCTGGATTGAATTTTGGATTTATGCTTCTGTTGCAGTGTCCATCCAGGTACATCTCAGAAGCCCATAAGCAGGACATAAGTGTCATAGTACCTTCCCCCTCCGTGTTCCCTAGAAAATGGTACCAAGAGACATCTGAAACTGGTTAATACCAAAGTCAGTCCCAATTTAGTCCCAACTAGAGTAGACTCATTTACATAAATAGAGTTTGTTAGTCACCACTAATGTAGGTTCTGTTGATGTCATTGCCCCACTGTGCTGTTGTTATGTTTCAACAAGTTGACTTTGACTTATGTATCTCTTCCAGATCTGATCCTAAGATCATAGGGTTTCCTGGGGCAGAGAGTGTGTGCTGCACCCAAGGTCACCCAGTGGGTTTCCATGGCTGAGTGGGGAACTGAACCCTGATCTGGGACAATCCTTGTTGTACTCTTACTCATTTCATTAATTGCACAATTGCAATTAGTATAAAGTAGAACTGGTAAAAATAGCTCTGAGTATTCCTTACCTAAGGAAGTCCTATGAAATTCATGGGGTGACTTGAATGCACACTTCACACTAAGGACATGGGATGAAGTGGAAAGTCCTCTTGTCTCTCCAGAGCTGCAGAACTGATGGGCTTGGTGACAGTTACTGTGCATAACTCATTGCTTGGTCAGAGCTTAATCACTTTGTTCTCTTTCTGCACTGTTGACCACTGTCTCTTATGGAAATCATCTTGCGAGTCTGAGTTGATGTCTCACCTCTGTCAAGAGCTCAACCAAAATGCCCTTAAGACCCTTGGAGAAAAATTAAATCCTGTTGATTGCAGATGTTCAGACCATTTAGCTTCAGGCTAGGATTTTGATTCCTGGTGAAGGATCTTACAGTGGAACCTAGAATTCCCAAACATCCCTTGGCTTCCCTGAGGTTCAGAAAACTGACCTCCTCACAGGAGCAGTTTTTGAGACCTTCCTCCTCTCCTAAATCCATATATTGTCTTGTCCTCATTTGATTTTTTTTAATGGTACACATGGGGCTTGCAAATTAGGGAACTGTACTGTTCTAGATTCCATATTTTATGAGTAGTCCCATCTCGAGTAATCTCCTTGAATCAGTGTTTGAATGGTCGACCCAGGTAAATTCTGTTGATCCAGTGGGTAAACTCTATGTGGGACTACTAGTATGATTCAGATCTAGGAATCAGGATCCAAAAGAATAACATTTCCGATTTATGATTCCGTGATGTTAAAACTCTAAATTGTCCAGTCCTGGAGTTTCTAGACCTGGAAGCTGTCTTCTCCCGGATATATTTCCCCAACACCCTAGGTCCATGCTTCTCAGACTTTGGCCCTCCAGATGTTTTGGACTTCAGCTACCAGCAGCCCCAGCCAGCTTGGCCTACAGTCAGGAATTCTGGGAGCTGAAGTTCAATACATCTGATGGACAAAGTTTGGGGAATCTTTGTCATAGGTTAAACAACAGCCTAAAACAAGCAACCTTCTCTGGGTGATGGTTTCTGTCCATTGGAACCTTCTCTCAAAGGAAATAGCTCAAAGGACTGAGGAGAGTTGCAGTCCAACAGCACCCAGAGGGCTATACATTCCTCGTCTCTCCTTTAAGTAGAGGCAGGCATCTCTGGAGGAAGTGGGGCTTATTTGTCTGTCCCAGTGAACTGCACCATCATGTATTTGCACATTTGTAATGATGTTGTGTCACTTTTGGCAACTGTGTTGGGCAATATTCTGACTTCTTCTTTTTTTTAGGGGGCTGGAAGCTATCTGGGTAGGGGGGATTAAACTGCCACATTTGTGGCTGGGCTTGGATCCATTTGGTGGTTTTTCAGGCTAAAAAATGTCTGAAAATCAGCACAATTTTGGGTGGATCTGGGGGCCTCAAGGGGCTTCGGGGGGCACATTTAGGGATCCCAGGGTATGCATGTGGCCAGCTGGGCCACACTTTGACTACCTCTACTTTCAAGGGATGCTACACTGGAAAATGAAAAATGTGCCTAGGCTCAGCCACTGGTGATTCTTGGGAATACCAACCCAGTAGGAGAAATATAAACAGGGCACCGGAAAGGGGACAGACAGGGCTCGAGGCAGAGTGATGAGACTTGGCATGAATACCAGGCGTTGATGCCAGCCCTGCCCACTGAAGACAAAAAATCTGGGTTGCTTTTGGGTAAAGTAAGGCTTTAAAGTCCTTTTGTTGTATAACTGGCTTGCCAATTTGTTTTTACTGTTGACATCTGTTGGCTCCAGCGATGATCTTATCTCTCTTTTTATCTGGTTGTTTCCAATTACTGTAATGGTAGTTTATTCAACTTGGGAAGCCGCCTAGTGCCCCCACCCCTGTATAGGCGTGAACTAACTACCCTTGGCTTGGGATCAGCGGCTCACCAGAATTCATTACAGAAGGGAGAAAGCGGCATGTTCCCCCCACTAAGCAGAGAACCGGCAGTATTTTTCTAGCGGTTTCCTTTCCCTTCACCTCTGTCCAGTGTATCGGTTTGAAGATCAATTGCACTTCACCCTCGTTAAACTCTGACACATGATCCAAAGCAGAATAATTTAAAATCTTAGACCGAGTCCTCATGACAGGGGAGAGGGGGAGACAGGAAGGAATGAAAATGGGTAATTCAAGTCTCTCCTGCTCTTGAAAAGAAAAGAAAATCGCACTGAAACATAGGGAATTTCCCCCCCCTCCTCCTTTGAAGAAAGAGGAGTGACTCTCTTCGGTGTTTTGAAAGCCTTGAAACTTTAGGATAATCTAAAACACATGAAAACCAGGACTGACTCAGGGCCTTTTCCAAAGCCCACTGGCGATGCTTCAGCAGGATACAGCGGGCTTGGATCAAGGCCTTACAACTATTTATGGTACTCTCATGGAGCAGCATGGGTTATTTTGACAGTATCACATTCTGCTTAAAGAGGCTGGAGGAATGGAGGAACCCATCTCACTCGGGACTAGTGGAGTACTTCCTCCTCTTCCTGTTGTTGTCATTTGCTGCCACGGATTTGTAACCTAGATTTACAGATCTGTAACTGCTCCATATTCATTTTGCTGTTGTTGTGCTGTCAACCGCTATCACGTTGATCTCAGCTTATGATGACCCTATGGGTAGGAGATATCCAAGCCACTCTATCCTCATCCACCCTGCTCAGGTCTTGCAGATTCATGTCTTCCTTGACTGAGTCCATTCATCCCTAATGCGGTCTTCCTCTTTTCCTGCTGCCTTCCACCTCACCAAGCATTGTTCTCTTTTCTAGTGAGTCAGGTCTTCTCATGATACGGCCAAAGTATGGCAGCCTCAGTTTAGTCATCTTGGTTTCTAGGGAGAGTTCAGGCTTGATTTGCTCTAGGACCCATTCATTTGTCTTTTTAGCAGTCCAGAGTATCCATAGAAATCATCTCAGTCCACATTTTGAATGAGATGGTCTTCTTCCTATCAGCTTCCTTCAGTGTCCAGCTTTCACAACAATACGTATAAATTGGAAATATGATCTTCTCTAGTTCTTCCATAGCTGCCTTTCCAAAGCTTACTCTTTCTAGACTGCAGTATCCATTCTGATTAGTGAATGAGCCAAGGTTTGGAAAATCCTGAACTACTACTTACTGTTGAGCTGTGTAAATCCACCTCCAGCCCACCTTAATAGCCAGCAGCCTCAATAACAGCATATAGGAAAATACATAGTATCTATAGGATTTGGTACTGTCTGTGGTTTCAGGGATGCACTGGGAATCTTGGAACGTATCCCCTGCAGATAAGGGGGGTACTGCCATATAAACCTTTTGATTCCATGTCCCCTTTTGCAGCTTTTTCCTAGACCTGGCTCATGCAGTCAGCAATCAACTACTTAATGATTGGGAAGGGATCTGACATTGGCCAACTGTATATAGATTTCTGCACTAGATCACCCTTCAGTGCACTTCCAACTCTTTAATTCTATGATTCTGCAAGTGTGTGTATTTATTGCTCCCTCCAGCTGTTGTGAGACTTTGGCCATTTCTGCACTAGACTGTCATAGTGCTATTATTCCATTTTCAACATCCTATGGAATCCTGCGATTTGCAGTTTAGGGAGGGGCCTTTGATTGCAGATGTCTCTCCCCACCCCAGAAATTATGCATTCCTTGCCTAGACACCTCTTGTCAATAGGGACATCAATAAAAAGAGATAAAACAAGGAACTTCCATCTCCTAACATTCTAAGAGGAGAAGCTAAGTAACAGAAGTTAGACGTGAAAGGAAAGTTTCTCACTGTCCTTTAAAATTGCCGGTGAGGCAAACCACTTCTTAAGTATAATGACCATCTATTTTTATTTTTTATTTTGTGATTTTTCCAATCTGGCTTCATTAGTTCAGGTCCTATGTAACTGGTTTTCATGAGCCTAGCAGAAGAGGTTAGAAAAGCTGGATCCCGTGAGTGTAATATCTCCCCCCCCCGACCTTGGAGCTGTACAAATTTATTCTGAATGCATTACTACACACACACACAAGTGGTTTAAAGTTCCACCCTGACATGATGTCGGAGATCAACTCAACGGTGGTGGCCAGATTGTTGTTGATCTGGTAGCAGTTATAGAGTCAAGGCAGTAATAGTTCTTAAAAAAAAAGTCTCCAGCTGTTACTAGGTCTGCTGTTTTGTGACTTGGTGCAAGTCTCAATGGCACAAGGCTGGGTCTTCTCCTTGCTGCTTGCAGAAGAGTCTCATGGAGGTCTCTGACAGGGATGCATATGAGGTTGATTCAGGGAGAAACCAAACAGCAGGGTCCCCCTCTGCTACTTTGGTTGACACCAGGAACTATATGGATTCTTTACTCCCTTTCTTGTATCATAATCATTGGACCTGGCTTCCTCAGACAGAAAGGCAAGACTACAAAGTCCCACTCCATTGGCTCATTTGAGAACATGCCATCTTGGGCTCCCCCTCTCCTAGAACTGTCTCCATCAGCGATCCTTCTACTTGGGGTCCTCCAAGAAAGGCTCAATGGCTCCCAGCAGTAGTTTCCATGACAGTGAAGCAGAGAATGTGCTCTGACATTTGGTCCAAGTTTCATAGGTGCCAATTATGTTAGGTGCTAACTATGTTACTGCTCCTGTTTTGGAGGTAACTCTTGGATACTTCCTCTAAAGTTCAGACAAAAACCTAAGGAGAGATTTGCCACCTTGTTGACCTGGGAGCCACCACTACTGAGACCACTTTTTCCTTTGGCTGTTGCCCTCCCAGAAGCTCTTCCATCCCTCTAAATGGTCTCCTGAAAATGGACAGAAAGTGGCCATGTAGGTTGTGGGGTTCTGGGAGCTGTAGTCCAAAAATACATTTTCCATCTGAAAATGGGATGGGGTTGGAGATTAATTTCACTCAAATAGAGCCATTTGAATTATTCTACTAATATAAGGGAAGATAATATCATTCCCATTAGGATTCCTTTCCATTCCCAGCAGGAAGTTCAGCCAACTTCTTAGATACCAGGGATGGAAAGGAATTTCACTGAACTTGACAATCTTGACAGAAGTAACCTTTTTTTACACCTCCAGAGACTTATTGCAAGAAACTGCACACCTCACATTGATCACAGGACATTTTGGAGAAACTGCACACCTTATGTTGAGCGTTTGCACAGAGCAGAATAATCCTACCTATTAGACCCTACTGGAGTAGAGCCATTGAATTAATAGGTAAATGGTGAGTCAACACATCAGTCACAATCCCATTGTGCCGTTCCTATTGTAGGATGGAGACCATGGTATCTCAATTTGATTTAAAAAAGAGGAAAATACATAACAGAATAATAGAAAATGAATTAAACTGAGACTTAATTGAGTTTCTAATTCCTTGTTGGTACTGGCACATACCCTCCATGTTAAAAGATAGAACATTTTCTTGCTGAAGGCCTTTTTGGCATTCTGATGGTAGTCAGTAGCCGCTGCTGTGACCCAAAGTTAATGTGGTCCGTGAAGTCCATAACTCTTCTACCACCTCCAATCACTCCCTCTCCACAAGCCTTTATATATGTGGCACTTTAGTGGTGATCCATGAAAAATAGGTGATGACTTTTGCCTCCTTTGCTGCCCTACCAAATTCCAATGATGTCGGAGTATTTAAATCTAGTGGACATTTATGGCAAGTGGGTCCCTCTACAGGCAAGTAGGGTTTCCCTCTTCAGTATTCCAGAGGTCATGCTCAGATCTTTTCAGAATATCATGCCTGATGGTAGCTAAAAGATCAAAACCTCAGGTCTCACCTAGAATCCTGTGTCCGCTTCTAGACATCAGGGTTCAAGAAAGATGATAAAAATCTGGAACAAGTTCAGGGAAAGGCAACCAAGATGGTAAAAGGTCTGGAAAACCATCACTGTGAGGAAACTCTTAGGAAGATGGGCATATCTAGCTTGGAGATGAGAATATTGAGAGGAGAAGGGATAGCCATATTCCTTTGGGAGGTGCAAAAGATTAGACGAAGGGAGAAATGCAAAAGTGTAAAAGTTAGGTGTTTTGTGATCAAGAGGCCCACTAATCAATTCAGCTTTGAGATGGAGATGATAAACTATGCCTCCAAAGTGGCTTTTTGTGGCCTCCAGGGCTCCCAGCACACCCCAAAAATTGTAGTGAAACTTTTTTTAAACCTCTAAATGCCCCCCAAGTCCCCTTAGGACCATTTCACCATATTTTGGGTGCCTCAGTATATTTATGCAGAGTGAAAAGCCCCTGGTCTAATGAGAGCTGTGAAAAATGATTAATGTTTTTTTGGTTTACAATTCCCCAGATACCCCAACCAGCATGGTCATTGGAGGCTTATAGGGGATACAGCCCAAAATAAGGAACTTTTCTATGGCAGTAGTGAAGCACTAATGCCCTCTGGCTGAGAATTCTAAAGGCTTCTCCCTAAACTACAAATCCCGGGACTTCATAGGATGTTTCCAGGGTAGTTAATGTGGAATTGTAGTGCTATGAGAAACTTCTACAGGGAAGCAGGAGGCATTGACACACAATGGTGGCAAGGCAACCAACACAGTTGCATCTGTTGTCACCTACAGCCACAGCTTAAAAAACAACAACAACCCTTCTGTGCAAGAGAAACTGTGGTATGTTACGGTCACTGCTAATAGTGAGCCCCATTTCTCAAAACTGGGGGAGAATTTCTCCTTCCTCCCGGAGGAATGTGACAGAACATTTCTTCTCCCATCCCATTTTATATGCCCACAGATAGAGTGGAAAAAATCGAGCAGTTGTCTGTATGCAGTTTGAAGCAGAACAGCGAAGGAATTGACTCACCCCTACATTTTTCTATGTATAGGGCAGTGTTTCCCAGTCTGACTCCTTCCAAATGCTTTGGACTACAGCTCCCATCATTCCTGACTAGCAAGGTCAGGGACACTGGGAGCTGTTGTCAAAACATATGGATGACATTTGGTTGGGAGGGGATGTCAGAGAATTTCATACTTTGATGTAAAGCTAGAATGGGGGGCAGCACGAAGGACTGAACATGTTTCTTCTACATCTTTATCTTCTGTTTGCGTCTTTTGTTTGCAACCTCCTTGCCTGCCTTTTTTTTTCCCAAAGCAATTTCCATCCCCCCGAAGCCTCCACTTCCTTCCTGCAAAGGAAAGCAAAGGCTGCAGTCGTAGGTGTGCAAGAGACATTAATTGCTTCATTTATTTTTTCCCCCCGAATTTGGCAGACAGAATAGTATTTGGGCAGGGTTCCTTCTTAGTCACAAGATCTGAAAATGCCTCTTAAAAAATTAAAAGCAACACAAGAGAAAGATGGGGGTGGGTAGGGTGAGGACCACCCTTGGAGTCCATGTGAAGAATTACTGCAAGGTCAGTTGCAGTGGGACCAGAAGGGATCCGAAAAGCAATGGACATGTCAGCATCGAAGCGGAGACAGGGCAGAATGTGAGACTTTTGGGATAAACAGAATAGGTCTAGGGCTTTTTTGCTAGCCTAAGATAAACTCCTTCCTTCCTTCCTTCCTTCCTTCCTTCCTTCCTTCCTTCCTTCCTTCCTTCCTTCCCTCCTTCCTTCCCTCCTTCCAGAAGGAAGAATGTACTGCTATGATTACTTTCCTGTGACTCAGAAACTCTGGTTTTATTTAGATAAGTGAAAATATTGTTTGCCTTCTTTGTTGGAGCATCACACTTAAGGATCATGGTGGTGATGGGCATGATGATGATGATGATGGTGACAATAAAACATTCTGTAGCTGAGAACTGTGGTCTATTCCTATAAAAGAATATAGGAGCGCCCAAGCATTGGGAATAGACTGCATAGAAGAAACCTGCTCTTTTCCCCATGCCAGCCGTGGATATATTTCTCTGACTGTTTTCTTATATCCTTTGGCTATTTGTCTTAATTGAAAGGAGAGGGAAAAACTGTAGCCATGTCTCGGGGAATTTATAGCCACTTGACTATAAATCAAGCCCTGTTGCGGTTGCTTGTTTTCTCCCACTCTGTGCTAGAGAGGAGAACTTTAATTTGTTGCTTTTGGTTTTGCCAAGTTATTAACAAGCAAATGGTAGAGCTGAAAAAGAGGAAATGACTCAGGAATTTTTTTTTTTTTAGTCAAAAATATCCCTGCCCTCTTTCTTCTTGTGTGCATTAGTGTGGGCAGATCTTGGACCTCCAGTCCCCTTGTACATGAGTTACTTATTAAGTGGTTATGAAATGCAAGGGCAGGAGGCCATACAGAGTCCAGTCCCGGGGAAAACATCAGATTTGGCGAGCCAGCCCGACCTATTGATACGAACCCAAGAACTATAAGGCTTGGATCATCTGTGCATTCACCCTTCACATATTACCAACAAGACAAAGCGTACCTGGTGCTGCTTGTGTCCGTATCTAAAACTCCGAGCGGAGTCCGTGGAGTTTCCTGTTTTCTTGCTGCCCCTCTATTATAACCTCTGGAATCTTTCTGGCAGAACCTCAGAGAATCCTTTCCTACTTTCTGACCCAGTTTTTAAACTACAGAGATCTTAGCAGCAGAGTGTTAGCCTTCTCCTGTTTGCCTGGCATTTTCTTTTCTGTCTCACAGTTCCTACTAACAGTGGTGTAGCAATACCGGTGTTACCCTAAGAAGTGGGGGACGTTGGAGTCCACCCACAATGCCAGCATCTCCTTAGAATTTGGTGGAATTATAGCTCAAAGGAGACCTGTGAGAGGAGGGAGGATCTTTCCACCTATGTATACCAGTACTAACTGTAGAGAGGACTCCAGTTCTTGAGACTTATTCTGTGCGAGAAAAAAAATACCCATGGCATTTTTGCACAGAAAACAACTTTACTGTACAGAATACAGCATTTTCCATGCAGGAAACTTCTTTTCTGCACAGAAAATACTATTTTTCTCCTGTGCAAAAAAAAAATCTTGAGCATTTTTTCCTTCCTTCCTTTTCTTCTTCTTCCTTTTTCTTTCTTTCCTTCCTTTTTTGCACAGTATATATCCTGAATAGTGAAAAATCATGAAAAACTGTGCTGTTTTCAACAACTTTTGAAATGTTTGGTTCCTGTCTGTGAGAACTAAATGTACGAAAACATACAACCTTGCACAATGAATAGCCCCTTCTGCAGCAACTCAAGACATGCATGCATGTCAATTACATGTGTACATGCTAATAATAATAATAATAATATTTATTTATTTATTTATTTGGATCCCGCCTCTTCACACGGATCGAGGTGGCGAGCAACATGAAATACATCACACATTACAAATAGCATGTATGGTTTACAATGTGTTTTTTAGCTAATTGCCCCCAACAAGCTGGGTACTCATTCTACCGACCTGCGGAAGGATGGAAGGCTGAGTCAACCTGGAGCCCGGCAGGATCGAACTCACAACCTTGTGGCTCACTACCGGCATTTAACCACTGTGCCACCAGGGCTCCCATGCTAACAACAGGATTCCAGCTTTTTTTATTATTATTACCATAGATTGTGCTTCTGTTCCTCAGAAATAGCAGTGTTCTCCAAAGACCATTCCCCAACCACTACTAAGCTTGCTCTGAAATGTTTGTGGAGGAGGTGGTGCACATTCTTGGTGCTCTGTGTTCACCATAAAACAACAGAGATGAGGGAGAATTCTCCAAGGCTTTGTAAACAGGGTGTTGTGCAGCCGTTGTTCTGCTCAGGAAGCTCCTCTTAAGGTTTAAGCTCCATCTGCATTGTTATACTTTGGAGAGAAGATGTCTCCTCGTCCTGTCTTCATCAGATAAGATGAATATCCTGACCCGCTTTCTTCTGAGAGGCTTCCAGAGAGTGGAAACCAATCCGCATGTCCCTCCCTTAATCTCTATCTCTCTGCCTTGAAGACAAACAGCCCCTTCGGTCATTCTTTGCATGGTGTTCCCCATTTCCTTTCCAGATGCTCAGTATCCTCCTGGAATTGTGCCCAGAGCTAAACAACATACACCAGACCAGACAAGATTTTATCCATGCTAAATAGCCGTCTATCAGCACTCTAAACAGATTTTGTAACTTGGTGGAAAATTGTGGTATGAGCTCCAGCAACTAGAAGCAGCCCAAGTCCAGGATCATGAACGAGCCTGGGACTAGGAACTCGTGTGCGTCTGTCTGTGTGTGTTAAGAACAGAAAAATTGTTCACAGATATCTTGTTTACTGACAGCCAGGGGACCCTATGTGAGAGAATAACAGAACGGTGAGAATTTTGTGTATTTTTCTTCTAGTATTTGTTGTCCTGAAGGACAACGGGAATCATTCTTAAGAAAAAAAAAGCATGAAAAACCTTTTTTTTTGTGTACACAAAATGGGATTTCCTATGCAGAAAAAAATGGCCTTTCTATGCAGAAAACATCATTTCCTAAGCAACAACAACAACAACAACAACAACAACAACAACCCTGTTGTCTGCAAAGAAAATAGGTATTTTTGCACAAAAAACCATGAGATTTGTTCCTGGCATAGTATTTTGTTATTGTTGCTCTTGTGTTGTTTCCCACTTATGGTGACCTAAAATCAAACCTATCATAGGGTTTTCTTGGGTCTGAGAGTGTGTTATGCACCCAAGGTTACCCCTGGTGGCTAGGGAGAAATAATTCAATTTTCTGCCAAAGAACACCAAAGTATATATTGCAAGATTCTACCATGGCCCTTGAGGTGGAATCATAACTGTATAATTGTGCAATGTGAAAGGTGCATTAATGTCAATGTCCAAGTATTATCCCATGAGTGCTTTGGACCAAAAGACAGAGGGAATGTCAGTTAAAATTGGATTAAGAGGCCAGAATCATGGCTTAGGCTGCTATAAAACATGCTGCTATGTTCCCAGAACATTGTGGTTTCTTTCTTGCTAGGAAAACGGATGGGAGTTGTTGGCTTCCAAGCTTTTAAATCTTGATTTCCTGCACTCTCAGCAATGCTGCATGTTGTTGGTTGGGAAGGTCATTTTTCACGATGCTTGGCTGTGCTCCAGAAAATTTGTCTCATTTTTTTTATGAGTGGCATTTAGGTTCACCTTGGTGGAAACAGAAGACCTTTTGCAGTTTGGGTATATCAAATGGACCTATTCCAGACCGCACAATGTCATCTCTTAGTAGGCTGGAAATTGGAGATGGTGGGGATTTATCCGTGAATTGTTTCCTCTAGCTAGAATAGACCCATTGAGTCAACCGTTGAATGTTGAATGAATATGCAGGCAAATTCCATTGATTCAGCAGACCTAGCCCCAGGGGGAACTAACAATAGAATTCAGGCCTATGTCCCATTACAAAAAAAGTAATGTTACTTTTGCTTAGAGAGCTGTGCCAAAACCAACAAAATGAATTTCGATAGGGAGATATGTAGGAGTCTACACAGGGAGAAAAAATGGAATGCACAGATACAGGATGGGTGACACCTGGCTTGACCACAGTACCTGTGAAAGAGATCTAGAAATCTTGGTAGACCATATGATAAATGCAAGTCAACAGTGTGTTGTGGCAGCTAAAAAAGCCAATGTGATTCTAGGCTGTATCAATAGGAGTATAGTGTCTAGGTGAAGGGAAGTGGTAGTCTCACTCTATTCTGCTTTGGTCAGACCCCACTTGGAATACTGCGTCCATTTCTGGGCACCACAGTTCAGGAAGGATATGGACAAGCTGGAATATGTCCAGAGGAGGGTAACTAAAATGGTAGAAGACCTAGAAACCATGCCCTCTGAGGAGCAGCTTAAGGAGCTGGGTATGTTTAGCCTGGAGAAGAGAAGGTTAAGAGGTGACATGATAGCCATGTTTAAATGTTTGAAGGGATGCCACATGGAGGATGGAACAAGCCTGTTTTCTCTTGCTCTGGAGATGATGACATGGAGCAATGGATTCTAATGTCAGGAACAGAGACTGCACCTAAACATTAGGAAGAACTTTCTGATGGTCATAGCAATTTGACAGTGGAATACGCTGCCTTGGAATGTGGTGCAGTCTCTTTCTTTGGAGATTTTTAAACAGGCTGGGTGGTTATCTGATTTACCTTAGGGTCACCGTAAGTCAGAAACGAGCTGAAGGCACACAACAATAGCAGCCACTTGGCTGGCTTACCACTGCCTATGCTGAGAAATAGTATCTGTTCCAGAACCTTGCAACACATACAGTGTTTATGGCATGGATATATTCTTGTAATGCTATCTGCCATTACATCTTCGGCAGCTGTCCTTTAAGAAGGTTTACTACTGGGAGCTGTTTTCTCTCCCCTCTTGACTTGGAAAGGTTGCCAAGTGTTTTCTTCATAAAAGAGAACACTTGAATCAACATAACTCTAATGTAAATCAAGCTGGGACTAGTTTATTGGTAGCAGGAAAATTTCCCACCTGTCTTTCACTGGAGCAGGAAAGCACAGCCGGGGAGGACAGAGCATGGAAAAGTAACTTCTTTGAGGGAGTTGAAGTCTGAGAAGGTAACTTTTCAGGCTCTGGGAGAGGGCAAGATACACTGAAACTATCTGGTTGTATTGTTCCAGAGGTCTGATATTTACTTAACACTAGCAAATGAACAGAAGCACAGAAGCCATACTGATGGCCATTTCCGCGCTAGACTGTTATAGCACTATGATTCCACTTGCAACATCCTATGGAATCCTGGGGTTTGCAGTTTCAGGAGGGGCCAGGCAGATTCCATAGGATGTTGCAAGTGGAATAATAGCACTATAACAGTCTAGTGGGGAAATGGCCCAAGAGACAAGGAATGGGTGTCTTGTAAACTGATCAGCTTTTGTTCTAATAGAAATGCTTGCATTTTAAAAGTGTGAAAGAGGAAGAGTGCATTGCTGGATGCCCTCTCGAGCTGTGCCGTGTTGCTTTGTCTGAGTAGCCCTGAACGAGAACAAGTGAGGAATTTTCTTTTCAAACTAAAAATGAAATTCGTGCCTTTTCCTTTTCTACGGATGTTGTCCTTCGCTGAGTTCGCTCTCAAAGGAAGCGGTGAGAAATTTTCTTCCCACTGTGAGAAAGCCTTTGGAAACTTTTCAGTTTTCAAAGACTGTTCACAGTTCAGGACTCATTCTGTGCAAGGAGAAAGGTGAACTGCATCTCCAAGCGCTTCGGAGAAGATGTTTTACTGCTTTTATTTTAGAAGAAGCCCAATGGATTTTGACCTATGTATATATTTCTATGGACTTCTTCATTGAAATAGGTACAAGATTAAATATAGACACAAGCACTGGGTTTGTTCTAAAATAGTTGAGATAGAGGAAGGGCCTTTTATTTGCTTCTAGGCCTAGGTGTGATGGAGATGTGCCTGCCTTTTCTTCTCTCCCTCCATGGCCAGGGCAGTGGCAATTGGGATGGGGGGAGGACCTTTCCTTTGCAGGTGGGGCCAAGACATTATGGGGCTGTGCCTGCTTGTGCTTCTCTCCCTCTGAGGTCACAACAGTGGCAGTTGGGATGGAGGCACCTGGACGCAAGAGCAGCTGTTGGCACCTCGACACCACAGCTGCACCGATTTACTCTTCTATCCCTCAGAGGCCAGAGCAATGGCATAATATTGCTTTTGTGAGAAATAAGACCTGACAGTTTGGTATCTCAGGTGCTTAAGTCTGGATTTCAGTACCTGTGCCATCAACAAAGTCCATGCCAAACTGGAGTTGCCACCTTTTCTTTTTCTCAGAGGCTCCCCCACCTTTAACACCTGTGTGGTAGAGAGGTATAACATAGCCCTCTCCATGGTCCTTTCTGCACTACACTGTTATTCCACTTTCAACATCCTGTGACATTCTGGGGTTCGTAGTTTACTGAAGCTCTCTGGTTGAGAATTCTAAATGCCCCTCCCTAAATTGCAAACCCCAGGATTCCAGAGGAAGTTGAAAGTGGAATAATACCACTATAACAGTGTAGTGCAGAAGGGCCCCATGTTGTGAATAGGTGTACCTGTGGCATTTGGCCATGGCCAGCACAGAGGGAGAAGAATTTCATTTTAGTTCCTTTTCAGTAAGAATTTATTCACCCTTTGTACTTTTCTTCTTCTGGGCAGAAAATATTTGGGATTTAAACAATTTAAATGTGGGAGAAAGCAAAACTCAATCTATGTTCAAGAGTATCTAGAATGTATTAAGAAATCATGAATATCACATCCCTCCGGTGGTATATTTTGCTTTTCTCCCAAATATGTGGCATTTAATATGTTGTGTATATATACTTACGGTTGCATATTATAAATAGCTTTGAGGCTAGGAATGAGTAAAAGTGAAACTAGATCATACAAGACTGGAGGCGGGTTATCTTTACACAATCAGAACAAACTGTTTTATTTTATTTTTCGTAGCACTAAGCTCTTAAGCTTTGAAACAGTATATTAGCCAGTGAAAGATGAGGAACCAGTGCCAGAAGGTCAAGAAAATGTTCCAAACATGCCTTACAATTATTTCTTCATTTCAATGCTAGTGCTTAAGCACTGCCAATGTTGACTGTAAACAGGAGTCTAAATGCAAGGCAAATTAAAAGATTAGTGCTGTACTGTAATTAGGAGATTACATCCCCTTCCAGCCGCTTTAGTTTACTGGCATAATCCAGCATAATTTTGAATGTCCAGTCCTGGTTTTCCATACGGAGCTCAGATTCCCCCAGAAAAAGTCTTCCACTGTGACTTTCAAGTGTGTGATGCTTAGGAAACATAATCCAGTATTATTACAGACCTCTTTGTAAAATCAATCAAAATCCAATAGCCAGATTGGTGCCCTGTTTTGCCAGTTCAGAGAGACTTTGCACTGGAATGTAGAACTATCCTGGAGAGCTAGCATGGTGGTCTGGTTTGAATTTTGGACTATGACTTTAGAGACCAGGGTTTAAATCCCTATGGAGACATGGAAACCCCCTGGGTGACCTTGGGCAGGTCACGTTCTCTCAGCCTCCAAAGAACACAGGCAAAGGCAAATCCCTTCTGTACAACTCTTGCCAAGAAAACCCCATGGTAAGTTTGCCTTACGGTCGCCATAAGTCAGAAAAGACTTGGAGGCACACAACAACAAGTGGAGCTGTTGCATGAACCGCAGTACAGTTCAAGCTGATGGCTTACACAGGAGGTGGAGGCTCCATCCCTTCCTGGTTCTCAGGTCCACCCCTTCCTGGTCCTCAGCTCTTTCCCAAGGAGAGCAGATGGTTGGAGATGCTTGGTTTTCTCTGCTTCTTTGTTGTTTTAATGCTGGGATTTGCCACTAGCCATTTTGAATTGCATAGAAAAGTGGGTGAAATACCTTCCTTAATCAAATTGATGCAACCTGGGTTAAATTTCCTCTTCCTATATAGAAACACAAATGTCTGTTGGAAAGCTGACTGTGACATGTGAGTTGCCATTATTTCACTTTTGCAAAAAAACAACAAAAAAAACCCTCACCCAATCTGGGTCCAAGTTCCTCATTTTGTGTAAAAGTACAAATGTTATATGGATAACTAGTGATCTGTGACATGTTGGTTACCGTTATTTTACCTTTGCAAAAACACCCATTGAGTTTCTCTTGTAAAATCCACCAAGAGCTATCCGTGTGGTCTTGGAAGCACAGTTATATTGCTGGTGTTGTGTGGCTCACACACAGCCTCACACTTTGTAGCCTGGAGAGAGCGGTGGGATGGAGAAGAGACCCTAGGGGCGGAGATTGATTTGTATTCTTTCCAGGATGTAATGTTGTTTTGTGTAACAGAAGCCAGGAGGTCAGAGAGGGGAAAATGAGCTAATAAAATTAATGTGACTTCTTAAATGGTAGATGCAGCTTACTTCATAAAGGGAGGCCACCTTGAAATGGGAGTTGATCCTGCAGATCTTGAGCTTTGCTCAGTTTTGACAAGAACATCTGAGATGATGCCCTGCAGTTGTTTCTTGCCCAATAACCCATTAAGGTTCTGGAGATGCTGTGCATCATCGTGTGTGGGATTACTCTAAATCCGTCATTCCCCCC
>CAOLHI010005484.1:0-67232 GCA_948474755.1 Ctenosaura bakeri
ACATTGTAAGCTGCCTTGAGTCCCACAGTGGTGGGGGTGCGGGAAGGAGGGAAGGAAGGAAGGAAGGAAGGAAATAAATAAATAAATAAATAGTTTTTACATTGCAGAAACACAACATCCTAGACCATAAAAGGCATCTTTTTCAGCATGTGTGAAAAGAACAGCCTTTGGCTGCAATCCTTACTATACTTCCTAAGTAATCTCCGTGGAATATACCAAGATATTCATCTGAGTAAACTTGTACGGGATTGTGCTGTTAGTATTACAGCGTATCAGGAAAGAAAATGCTTTTTTTAAAAGACAGAAACCTGTCTTTTAAAAAAAACCCACAATGTAGTTGTACACTCTTGAACTTGGAATTATCAGGCTTGTACAATATGAATTAGCAGTGTTCTGATTTGCTATGCACACAAGTGTGGTCACATTTCCACACTAGCATGTTATAGCGCGATGATTCCACTTTCAACATCCTCTGGAATCCTGGGGTTTGCTGTTTCGGGAGGGGGCAACCGGTGCAGTGCAGAAGTGGTTTGGAACTCATATTGGAGGGAATGGGCTGAAATGTGGTGGGTTGTAGTTAATGAGTGCTTGCAATCCTATCTTCACCTACAAAACCAGGCAGGGGCACTGTTTCATACCATGGGCAATCTGTAACCATTATATAGCATAGTCAGAGAGAGGCTGAAAAATACTGGCTTCCTGAAAAGGTTCAGAGTGTCCTTCCCATTCATCTTGTATCATGTAGGAAGGATAGAGTAGGTCTGTTTCTAGGAAAGATACAAGTGTCTCAGAATTTCTGAGACTGTTGTTCTTTTTTCCAAAACTGTTTTTTCATGGACTGTGGTTTTGGTGTTAGCAAAGCAAAAACCTTTAATGAACTCTACATGATCAGGAACACATAGAACAATGAGAAAATAAAATGGTAACAGCTATTTCATACATTCCTGTCCAAAGCAACATATTTTAGTTCACTGTGAGTAATATGAGTTTCCTCTGTGCTAATAAGGTGACATGAGTTAATAGGCATTGCAATTTCACCTTTTGTCCTTGATACAAAGGAACAATGCTCTCAAGAAAATGTTAAGGAATGAGGGATGATGAAACACTATTGCTTCTTCTTAGTAAATTCATTAATTTTGCCTTATTATAAATTTGATAACAGGAAAGACATATCTAAAATATTAACTTGCATGTGGAAGATTGGTATTTCTGCTGGCATACTTAGTGGGGCCTTTGAAAGAACAAAAGAACAAAAATGGCAAATAGAATAAGACTTGTAAAAGGACCTGGTATCATAAGGGAATAAAGACAAGCAACGTAGAGGATTGCTGACCAACCATGGAATGTAAAGATTAGACACAGGGAATGGGGTTGAATCAGGGCCATTTTTTAAAACTAGAACCTCTTTAGTTGTGCTGAACCTGGAAAGCAGCAAGAAATGGGAGCAATCTTGTGCAGGATCAGCTTGTTGAGAATTAAGAGTTTTCCAGAGTATTAGCCTTTTTTTGGTGGGGGGGGAATTATGAAATCCAAAACTGTTAGGAATCATCCTTCTTTTAGCAGAGTAACAGATCAAGCATGCCTCAATCTCACATTGCTCCCCTGAAGTTAAAGGCTTACTCCTTCTACACAGCAGTGGTGGAACAGGGCCCCCTCTCTCCCAACACCAAATAAAACACCAGTTCAAGTGTGAATGCAGTTGAAGTGTTTTAGCACTTACATACCACCATACATACAGAAACCTGAGAATGATTGTTACCATTTAAAGCCCTACATGATTTGGGCCCAGGTTACCTATGGGATCACTTTCTCCCATATAATCCACCCTATACACTCAGGTCCTCTGGGTGACATTGATTTCAGACAGACAGCCCAGAGGGCTTTTTCTTCAGCTGACTCCAAATTGTAGAATGGCCTATCAGAATAGATTCAACAGCTGGGTACCCCATCTGGATTTAAACCAGCACTAAGGACTAATCTCTTCCAGCAAGCCTATCCAGATTATTTTTAAATTGTGAGTTTTTAAATTATGAATTGATTGTTTTAATATCCATGCTCTTTTAATTGATGTTATGCTCTTTTAACTGGTTATGTATTTTAATTAGCGTTCTGTGTTTTTAGTTGGTATCTGTTGTATTTTAATCTGTTGTTCTCAACCTTGATCCAGGAGAAGAGGTGGGTAAGAAAATAACAACAACAACAACAAAAACGACAACAATAATAAATTAATATTGATATTAATATAATAATATTATAATACAATAATAGTTAATAACAACAACAACAACAATATTAGTAGTAGTAAAATAATGGTTTAGAAATGGAACAACTTCTTGTGAAAATTAGAAATCTGAGTAAAATGTGCCTGCATCAAAGTTTGTGTGAGACAGAATAAACGGTTAAGAGAATGAATGGATTATGGATGAACAAAGGACAGAAGGGAGAAAACAAGCAGAGACTGACTCTGCTAATTTTTGGCTTATCGCTACTGATGTTTGCCTAATCACTGTCCCTCAAGATAATGTAGCCCTTCATTCCAAAAAGTTTACCTACCCCTGGTTTATATGGATAGTTTTTAAAACATTCTATGCTTGCTGGCTTTTTATTTTTTTAAAGATCCACTGGTATCTTTGACATACTTATGTGTGCCGTAAGGCCATATTCTTCTAAGGCAATTGATGTTGAACAAATTTACTGGCATCTCCACAACAGGAAAATAGATAGCATAAAGCATAGCGAGGCACTGATTGATTTATCCTCACTTTCACATTAAATATTACATACCCACCAGCATTCCAATAGTTTAATGCCTGACTGTCAGCATTTCCCTCTTTTTTGTTGTTGTTTTTTCCCCCAGAATTTTATGAGTCTTCTATAAAATGTCACTTGGGGGTGAATCTTGGAAGGTCAATTTAAGTTACAAGATACCAGGCAAATAAAATAAAACCTTAGAGTGTCTACTACTTCAGTGAACTTTTATCATTGAAAAAAATATCTTCAGAAAACGAAAGTTAGTTTTCTGTAACTGTCATTTATCAAGAAACACAGTTCGTTCTGCAACTGCAGAATAACATGTATCCATGTCCTGTAATAGAGTGAGCACTGCTTAGGGATGTTTTTCCCAGTGGAGAACATGATACAGCTTTCAAACAATTTCAGATCAAAAGACTACACACTCATGTCTTCTAATGGGATTTATTTTTCTCTGCACTTTCCAGTAGAGGGTCATGATGTAGCTTTAAGGCCAACAGATACTTCCACAAATATGTTGTGCATCCATTTGCCTCCATGTATACACACACGTGCACATACACTCTGAATTAAAGAGAACAGTCAATACTTTTTTGCAGCAGCACAGGGTTCCAGCATACCTAGAGAAGGCAATTGTAAGCCCTTGTTTGAAAAAATCCTCTGTGCTTCCCACTATATTGGATAATTACTGACCAGTCTCCAGTATTTATTTATAAGCAAAGTACTGAAGTGAATGGTGCTGCAAGAACAGTTCATTTTAACATTGTGAGTTAATTACAACAGTTTTCTGTTTGCTTTCTGAGATTATGAGCGGTTTTGTGCAGTGACTATTTCCAGTGACTATTTTCACTTCTTTTCAAAAAATGATTTGTGCAGAAACATTTTTTTTCATAGAAAAAAATGGGCTTTGTACAGAAAACTTTTTTGTGCAAACGGCAAAAAGCACTGTTTCCTTTGCAAAATGGACATTTTTAAGTGCAAAGCAATTTTCTCGATAACAAATCCCAAAGTGCAAAAAAACCTCATTCTCCATTTCTTGAGGTGGCATCTTCTTGTGTCAGGATACACTTGTCCACTCCCGCCCCCCTCGCTCTCTTTTTTGAAGGATGAGAAAAAACATTGAGTATTCCTTAGTGAGTTTGCCTTTGCCTTCCTCTACAGCTGAGAGAATATGACTTCCCCAAGGTCACACAGTGGATTTCAAGGGTTGAGCAGGGATCCAAACCCAGTCTCCAGAGTCATAGTCCAACACTCAGACCACTACATCATGCTGGCTCTCCTACAATAGGTAGATGCACAAATTTTGTAGCCCAAACAATTTTCAAGATGCTGGAAGTTGTTAGTATGGGCTACAGTGGGTCTGTTTGGAAGAGCTGAAAATGAACCACACATCTACTGTGGCTGCTCACCTCTCCTTTAGGATTTCAGTTGCATAGGGTATATGTAATATTACATATAGTGGATATGGGCATTCCATTGTTTCTAATAACGCTATAGTCACAAAGAGGGTATCACCATATACAGGCTGAGTATCCTCTATCCAAAATGCTTGGGACCAAAAGTGCTACATATTTGGAATTTTTTTATTTCTAATTTTTAAACTATTTATTTATTGATTTGATTTTGGAATACCTGTATTTTTGTATACATAAGATACAGTACTATACAGGAGATCTCTAGGGAGCTCCTGGAACAAACAAGCATGGCTGCTACAACTGCCTCCTTGAAGGTGGAAGTCATTGGCTGGTGGGCTTCCTAGAAATCTCCTGTACAGTACTGTATTATTTTTTTTTCAAATACAGGTATTATGTGCATTATATTCTCAGTCTCTCAGATTCTCAGTCTCTCTCCAGCCTCATGTCTCATGCACAACACAAGTGGCGAATGAACAAGATGCTGGAGAGAAACACAAAGATCTGTGAAAGGGCAGGAACTGTGAATCCACACTTGGGCTCCTACCATTTTACAAATCCTTGCATCTCTGTCTAGTCTTGTGTATCTCTCACATCATTCACTACCTGTATTGTATATGAGACGTGAGACTGGAGAGAGACTGAGAATCTGAGAGGCAAGTCAGGAGGAGTGCCACAGCCGCCTTGAAGGAGGCAAAAAGTTTCAGGTTTTGGAGGTTTTTGGATTTCAGATTTCCTGACTAGAGGTGATTTGTATTGATCTACAGCTACAGTCTTTGGTACAGCCTTCCACCATCTATTAGGAATACTAATTATTTTAAAAATAAAAATAGGAGCCTTGAACAACCTCATCAATTCAGTAATGATATCATATTCCTGACATTTTGAAAGCCTATCACCTAATGCCAACATATGTCATAATGAATTCAGGCTTTAACTGAATTCCTAAAATTCAGAACCAGCAAAGCATCTTGTGAAGAAATCATTACTACCTTAAGTACATTGTTACTCAAATGCAATAATTTTATGTTTAATGCAAAACATTACCTTCAAACAGCAGGGCAACAATTGGTACCCACAGGCTCCCTCATATTCTAATTTATTTATGGGTAAACTAGAGCAAAGTATCTTTAAAGAATCCAAATATAAACCATTTATATGGTGAAAATACGTCATGACTTCCTTGAAATATGGACCAGAAGCAGAAGAAGTTTCTTTCCAACTTACGTCAACATCCTTTTATCAAATCAACTTATCAGAGCATCTTTGAAAATCCACAAATCTCTTTTCTGAGTGTTCTTCTAACCACCAGACATAACATGATTGTTACAGACATGTTTTGTAACCCCACTGATGCATATTTATGTTTGATCTGGAATTCCTGCCATTCCAAACATATAAAAAAATTATAGCACATATAATTTGGCACACAAAATAAATGTATATGTGTCAACAATACTATCCACCAACAAAGTATGCAGAAAGTTCAAACACCACCTGCTTCAGAGAGGATATCTATCTTTTATCATTGAGTGCAATGTCCAGCAGGTTGCTATATTTACTAGTGAATATCTTCTCTACAGAAAAGAGAAAAAAATGGGGACAGTCATGGGCCTTTGGAGGTTGATTTCCACTCAACATCTGCCAATTATCACTTAGCATGCAAAGAAATGTACACCTTGATAACTAATTCTCTTGCCTTGCTAAAGTTATTAATAAGGCTACTATCATTGCTTTTCAACAGCCACATACTATTGGTGAAAGCTACGATAAAAGTTGTAGTAGTTGTTGTTGTTGTGTGCCTTCAAGTAATTTCCAACTTATGGAGACTCTGCGACAAAACTATCATGGGGTGTTCTTGGCAAGATTTGTTCAGAAGAGGTTTGCTATTGCCTTCCTCTGAGGCTGAGGGAGTATAATTTTCCCAAGGTCATGCGGTGGGTTTCTGTGGCCGAGCAAAGATTCAAACCCTGGTCTCAGAATCACAGTCCAGCAGTCAAACCACGACACCCAACTAGCTATACAATAAGAATACAAACAAAAAATCCTGGATAACATCACTGTGCATCCAAGTGTTGCATCACTTCTGCTTATCTATACAAAACAACTTTTAAAAGCAAAAGGAGGGCAAAATTGATCACATTAAATAAAAAAGGACTTGTTAATGCTGTTAAACATGACTTACAATTCTACCAATGTATTATGTATGATTGAGGCCTATTCCGCACTTACACTGTTATCGTGCTATTATATAGTGCTTTCAACATCCTATGGGATCCTGGGGTGTGCACTTTAAGAAGGGGCATTTAGAATTCTCAGCCAGAGAGCTCTTTGGCCTCAGTAAACTACAAACCCCAGAATTCTACAGGATGTTGAAAGTTGTATAATAGCATTGTAAGAGTGTAATGTGGAAAGGCCCTGAGTGTCCGCAGCCCAAGTACAACCTGCAGTATTTGAAGAGGAGCAGCATTCATCTTTGCACAACATCCATGAACCATAGTCAGCAATCACCAAAAAAACAAAAAAAAACAAAACTATTCATAAATATCTTAATTCTGGGGGACACAGCCTTTCCAATTTAGCCATATTTCTTATAGAGCCATCCCATGTTCCAGTCATTCTTGAGAAGAAAAGAAAGGTCTGGATCTACAAACTTGACACCTTAGCACTGTATAACCTTAACTTAGAGACCACTCTTGCTTTCAACACTACCTACTTGAATTCCATTCTTAGACACTGGTGATTGTTAAACTTCCACTGGATGTTGTTTCTCTTCACCATTCAAAGCATACCACTGAGAAAGCCAGAAGCCCAAACATTTAGTGTTTTCAATAATTTGATTCAATTTTATTAAATCATCTTCAGATTTATAGTATACTTTTAGGATTGAAGGTCTACTGAAAATAGTTTTGCCAGTGGCTTTTTCAGGGGAGGAGGTCCTTCAGTGAAATTGTGTTTCCTTACTAGACTGCATTTCACAAATCATGTACAGCAGGGATTAGGAACCTGTGGTCTGCTAGATGTTTCTTGACTATAACTTCCATTGTCAGTTTATGAGGATGAAACCACATCTTCAGTAGAGCACTAACGGAAAATTACTGTGTTGTGCCACTAACCTATTATTTTAGGCTGCCAGAGTTTAGCTAGGAACTGCCAGTTAATCATCTTGTTACTTATTCTAATACATATTTTGTCTTTTTCATGTATGGTTGTATTAATTGGCATAATGAGCATGTACCGTTGACTTAGTTCCATAAGGTCTCTGCATGCAATATTTATTTTTGTCATTACTGTGAAGGCTCCCCATTACTTTTGAAATTCTAATAACCATGTTGGGGCAATTATGGTTCCCAGAGGAAGCAATATCAACTCTAAAAATAATATAAATAACATGTCTACTAGAAGGATGAACTTGGGTTGCTTTGGTCATGACTGACATTTGGCTTAAATTATCAACTCAAGCTTCTAATTCTTGATGCTGATATTTTAGAAACATTATGGGTATGCAGAATGGGTATGCAAAATGAAAAGTTTTTAACCAAAGTGGTGAATAGTTCCATGGAGATTCTTGTTCTTTCCTTGGCCATTTCCACACTAGACCATTATAGTGCTGTTATTCCTTGAGGCCCCTCCCTGAACTGCAAACCTCAAGATCCCATAGGATGTTGAAAATGGAACAATAGCACTATAACGGCCTAGTGCAAAAATGGCCCTTGATTCTGGCAAGCTAAAAATTAAGTGAAGCTGCTACCCCAGTTGTTCTCTATATAACAGCATTCCAGTCTACTAAGGAATAGGGAAACTTTGGCCCTCCAGATGTTACTGGAATGCATCTTGCATCATTCCCATCCTGTTCTGGTGGGAGCTGGTAGCAGTTGGGATTCAAAACCATTTGAAGGGTCACATGATCTGTTCTCTGCTTGCTTAGCAGCAGGTTCCCATCAGCTTAGACAAAAGATTTTTCAAGGCTGGCTTCAGGCCTGGATCCTCCTATGATCAGAGCTTGGAAAGTTACTTTTAAAAATTGATATAACCTGTTGAAAAGGACATGGACACACATACACACACACGGACACACACACGCTCACACCAGAATAACACATTCATGTTAATATTATAAGATAACTGAAGAAAATTCTACATAACATTTTGGTAAAAAAGATCAAACAAGGTAATAAAATCTCCCCTTTTTTGAGAAATGATCCTTTTTTTTTAAATGACCCAAGAAAGCACCAATAGCCATCCAAAGTAAATAAAGATGTAATGAATCAACATTATCCATTGCACAGAAAAGTAATGATGTTATATTCATTTGATAATGGTTGTTATGTCTTTCTTACCTTTGCTAGAACTGTTTTATTTGTAGTGTTCTTACTTGTAATATGTTACTACTAAACTCTCCTTCGAATGTTGATACAGGTGAATAATGGGAACCCTTCTCAATACATTCACTGTATATGTTCAGATATTTTCCCGGTATGCCCTGCTCATTGTGCAGATTAGTTAAGTCTATTGGAAATGCAATGTCTTTCATATTTATTTATTGTTTGAATGAATATAAAGTATGTCAGCAACCTGTATTCTGTTGAAGGCAACTGCATTGCCGCTGCACCTCTCAGGTACACAGTTGAACCATCAGAAGTATGACTTTTCATACTCTAATGTGAGGATCAGGAAATATACTGTGAGCTGCCTACTGTACATTGACGTAAGTGGCTCTAAAGGATTCAGGTAGCAGAGATGAAGAATGGGCGCAATGATAGTTATTCAGAAATACATTTGAAAGGAGCATGTCGCTCCTGCTTTGTCTCTTACCCTTCGTTTTCAGATGGCGTTGATAATGCTAGCGTCTGTTTCAAGTGAAGTATGCAAGCCTGATTGCAGATAGCTAGCCCTTCCATTTGAGAGCTGTTAGTTATGAAACTTGAGAAGCAAATGGACTATGGAAGCTCTTTCTAAAGAGGCTGGCTATTCAAAGGTGCCCCCCCTTTGTTATTGCAAAGCACTGTGGGTTTCACTTGTATTCTTTTCTCACATAAAATGTACAAAATGTACAGAAGCTCCTTCCCTTGGCAGCCTCTCTATTGCAATTTTTTGGGGAGGGCTGGGAATACTTTGGGTTCTGAAGAGGTGCCCCCGTGTTTTAAAATGAAATTGTCACTGCTGTGTGGTGCAGCGTAACGTAGTTTGACACTCCATGCCTGCAGCTACAGAAAACAGACTTTTATTGCATTTATTCTTTCAGAGACAAGAGTCTCTAAAGACTCACTGCTGACATACGCTTAGTTAAATCTGAATGAAGCCAAAGTGAACAATCCCGACTTCGGTCTTTTTTGTTTGTAGAAATGGCCCATCCCACATGTTCCTAGCAGCAGGGAAAAAAGACAGGGCTACAAAAGATTGCCGTGATTGCAAGCCAAAAGGGACAGTTTTAGTGCCTCCTCCTGAAACAAAGTAACATACATTTTGATCCTCTTAATCATTTCCTATTCAGATTTTCCAAAACTCGCTCTGAAAAATTCAACAGTCAATGCAAATCGGCCTACATACCCCTGGGTTTAGATTCTGTAGAACAGCTTTGCACTCCAGAAGAATACATTATCACTCTGAGTTTTAACTACAGAGGAGTTTTTGGTGGGGGGGCAGGGTTGGCTTTATATTAATCCATTGTGAAAGGAAGTTGAGGTAGGAGTGTGAAACAAGGTTGCAGTTCTTACAGTCTCCTTGCTGGAGGGATATCAAGATAGGAACAAAAAAGTTGTGTGGTGAGGAGAATTTAAAAAGAAAAAAGTGCGGGACAAATTGCTAGGGCAGACCTTTCTATTCTGCTTCGAGTGGGCACTTATCACACCACAGGAAAAAAAGAGGACATACCTATCGTCAAAAAGAAAGGTAAAAGAAAGCAAGAATTCACATTAAAATACATATACGAATCTATTTGCATATGGGTGCAACTCATATCCTCCAGCATTTCATAGATGAATACTGCAAGACATGTGGCCAACCAATATCAAAGCGTGGTCAAGATGGCAAAAATTATTAATGAGGAGGAAGAAAAGAGGATTAAAAAAAGGATACAATAAGGATACAATAAAGGAGGATACAATAGTTTACTTTTGCCTGTTTCTACTGGGCAGGGCAAGATTCCACACAATCCTCTCCTTTCCCCACTGTTTTTTTTTAATTTTTTTTAATTTTATTAATTATACAGAAAGGAAAGAAAAAAAACACAAACACAAAAATAAAACACCATGTGATACATCTAATAGTAAAACAAAAAAATTTCAACCAAAAGCAAACTTACATTATTATTTCTCTCTTATATAATTACAATCAAAAGCTTATTTAGCTTATTCTATATCAGAGTACTTATATATTTTTATTACCTATCTCTGATTCTTATTCTCATTATACTCATTATTATTATAGTAATATCATTCTTAATTCTATATTTTTCCCTTAAATTTAATCTAATGCTATTACTAAATATAATCTTATTACTTAACATATTAAACTATCTCTAAAGGTAAACCCACTCCCCAAAGCCGATTATATTTTAACTTACTTTTTGTTTTTGTTTTTTATTTTTTTATTTTTTGTTTTTTGTTTTTTGTTTTTTTACAAAATTAAACAACTCAACTCCAATTTAAACAAAACACCACATTATCATCACAAAAAAAGGTGAATAAACCCACCCCCCAGAGCCAACTTTTTATTTAATCCATTTTCCAAAATTGCCATTCTTCTTGTGAAAGGGTAGCTTTACCATCTCTTATCAAAGCTTTTTCCAAAAATATTTTCCAAATTTCTTCAAAATCATTCCCTTTTACTAAATCTAATTCTACATGTTAATTTATCATTAATTGCAATGTTCCACACTTCTTTATACCATTCCTCTATTTGAAGTTTTTTGTTTGTTTTCCACTTTTTTGCTATTATTAACCTCGCTGCAGTTAACAAATTTGTTATTAATTCCTTCGTTACTTGGGTATCCTTTCCCCGCTGTTGAGTTAAGTGGGTGCAAACTAGTTTTGTACTTTTAAGCCAGTTGAAGTAAGTGAGAACAAAGGAGGAAATTGGGAGAAGGAGAGAGAAAAACGGCACATTTTAAAAGCAGCCAAAGAAGTAGGAAACAAAGAATCACTTGGGTCTATCCTTGCCAATTTGGGGCAGTTGGAGGTTATGGCAACTGCCCACCTTAGTTCTTGTGTGAGGTTTTTATTAGATCTTCTCCTGTTGTCTGAGGTGACAGTTTGATTTTCAGTGGTTGATATGACTGCAGTTCAATGGGAAAATGGGTTATAAGCCAATTGGGTTATATAAACTCTCTCTGATTGTGTGATGGGCCTTCAGGGATTAAGTCACTTTTAAGGCTGAGTGAGAGGATTTGTGGGCCAGAATTTTAAAACTTCTGTGAGGTTTCTGCTTCACGTGAAGGTTACCTTAATTTATATTTGTGTTAAGGTACATTCCTTCTGTTGTGGAAATTCCCCACAAACAAAGTGCTTTAGGATTCATGCCTTGTTTATGCTCTGTCCTTTTTGCCCATAGTAAAGTACCCAAGGTCACACACTGGAATTCTTTGGTTGATATTAGGGATGGGATGAATCCAGCATCCAAATCCAGATCCGAATCCCTGGAAAGTTCTGGGAATCCACGAATCTCATGAATCTCAAATCTTTTGAATCCTTGTCATAAAAGAGGTTTAAAAAGCAAGGGAAAGAAAGATAATCTTGGGCAAGACATACTCTCTCAGCCTCAGCAAAAGCCTAGGCAAAGGCAAACCTCCCTCTGAAGAAATCTGGCCAGAACAATGGTCATAGTTTTGCCTCAGGATCTCCCCAGACTGAAAAGGACATGAAGGCCCTTTCTACACAGGCAGAAAAATGTGGATTAATCCCACATTTTCCTGCCTGTGTTAACAGGCCTAATACTACAGTACAGAGATAATAATCCAGGGCAAAACTGGATTTTCTTTGCATAGCTTCTTCTGTTATTCTGGGGTTTGTAGTCTGATGATGCACCAGCACCCTTTGGCAGAGAAGGCTGTGACTCCTTGTAAAACTACAAACCCCAGAATTGTGTATGAAAGAGCTTTGCAAGGGAATCTTTCAGCTGTCCTTGAAATCTCAAGCCTGTACCTTCCAGTCAAGTGCTGGATTTAAATATTAAATGTTCAGTTTAAATATATTAAAATACAACCCCAGATGTAATTTCTGAAATTGTTAGCAAAGGCCATTATTACTCCAAGCGAAAAACTCACCTACTTGCCTTCTCCTCTTGTCTGTCTGGTCTCCCAGCTTTTCAAGTGTTCCGGTCTCCAATAAAATATTTGGTTGGTGGATTTGAAAGATTCGGTTTGCCTATTTTTGCACAGGGATTCAGATTTGCGAATCTCAAATCTTTGCCCAGGATTTGAGGATCTGATTGGCCCATCCCTAGTTGAGATGAATTAGAATCAGTGCTTTCCAATATTCATTCTCAAACATTCTGTTTAGATCAGCATATTATCTGTTGTTATATATATTTTAGCTTGTTTTGAAGTTTGGGTTTAAATGTATTATCTTCCTGAGACTGGGGAATCAGCGGTCCTACTAGAGTTAGTAATTCCTAAAATGAATAGCTTCTTAGAAGCTACCCTTTGTATTCCATGCTTGAAAGAAAAATTCAGAATGGCAACACTATGCTTGTTTTAACATTTGTACCTACTTATACCTAGTCTGTTTAAGAATGGAAATACTTTTATTTATTTATTTTTAAATCTAGTCACCTGAAATGAAACTATTTGTATGAGCTGGGATTCTACTGGAGTCTGTAGTTTTGGCTATCAAAGGGGCAGAATCAAGACTATATATAATTATAACTATTGTTGTTGTGTGCCTTCAAGTCATTTCTGACTTAGGTGACCCTACCATGGGGTTTTCTGGGGGCTGAGTGTGTGTGACACACCCAAGGTCACCAGGTGGGCAGAGAATTCAACCCTAGTCTCCAGGGTTGTAGTTCAAACCAGTACACTATGGTGGTTCTCAAAATGATAACTATACTCCGTTGATTCCTATTAATACCTCCATTTTACACTGTATAACTGAAGCAATAGTGTGTAAGGCAGAGATTGCTACAGTTATATAGATTCAGCTAGCAGTGATAATTTCCTTTGGAGGATTAGACCTCTGAAATAAACTTGTCTTTCAAATTGGGATACTGTAGTCATTTTGATCTCAAAAATTAGAAATCCACAGTAGGTATTGTGTTAACATTCAATCAGGTGACCAATTAATGGTCATTCAATCCCTTAGAGAAGATTTCTAGATGGGAAAGTTACACCCCTCAGCAGAAGCATGTTAAAATAACAGTTCCTATGCTTTTAAAATGTTATATTGAATCCTTCTATGAATAGTCTATGAATATTTCTTTTGATGTCTTATTTGTTTTTAAACCAAAAAATACATACTACACAGAATGCTCTCCTCATTTTACCCACACTGATTTTGCTTTCTGTTCTGCACTGTTCTTATTGTATTTGAGGATGCTCAGTTCTACATCTCTATGAAATCATCAAACTTTGAACAAACACCATGTGAAAGTGTAACATTGGCTTAGTAGCAAATGGGAATTAGACCGCATGTTACTGCTGTCATGTAAATACATTGAGAAAGAGAACAGAACCATGCTAACTAATTCAATATGCTAATAAAATGTTCTGTCTGCTTCTGCTATGAAGTTCTGCAAGATTTGTTTCTGAGGGTTTTCTTCCTTAATCAAGTAGCTTTTTCCTGATCACTGTGAAGGGTCAGAGGGTCAGTAATAATAAATTTCTTTATTCTTCCCCAGGATGGAATCTACTGAAAAATGTGAAGTAGTTATTCAGCATTTTAATGGGAAGTACCTGAAAACACCCCCTGGTGTGCCAGGTAAGTGTTGCCCTTCATTTTTCATCCAATTAAAGATCAGCAAAGCTGAGAAGATGAAATGCAGAAATTCCGATGCTTTGAAATGTGTTTGTGTCTCCACACTGAACCAACAGTCACATTTTTAATACAATTCATTGAAAAATTCGGATGGTGAAGAATTTTCATTTTATTGGTGTGAGTTGTCATTCTGTTGGTGCAAGTTTCAGCTATTTTATACTATCGTTGCAGTTGATGTGGCCAGTTTGTCAGTTGTCAGCCAGCTTTCTGGTGATGAGTCTCACTGTACATAACTGGGCTTGTTCTTGAATGACAGACATTCAATCTGCCATTGAGGCTGTACTTGAAGCCTCGCTAGCTGGGTACAACTTGTCAGAATATTTACTTCACTGGCACAGCCTTTGAGAGCCTGTGCTCAGCTTCATGTCATCATGAGGCAGTGGTGTAGAATACTGTAGTGGGTTAGTTTTCTGACATAATTTGAGCAAAAATCACATCTTCAAGGAAGTCAACAGGATTTTGACCAAAGGTCAAAATCATAACCAAAGGATGGAGTAGTCTGAAAACCTTTATTTTTCTAGTACCAAAGTCTCCCAAAGGGGAGGGGGATTATTGACACTTAAGAAGACACTGGTCAATGAGGTAATTTGAACCAAGAGAGCAGGCTTAGAAAAAATGGTGATTAAAACCATGAAATTTCCTTGATTACCTTGGGCCAGTCACTCTCTCACACCTTGACCTATCTCACAGGATTGCTATAAGGATAATGTAGAGAGGAAGTGGGCTATATAAGCTGACTTGAAATCATTGGAAGAATGAATGAATGGTATACTCAGTAATCACTTCTGAAAGATGAAAATATGAAAACTGTGGGGAGTTGGTTCAGCTTTTATGGGAAAATGTTTCTTACAGGTTTAAAGTGGGAGGAAAGTGGAGCACCTATGTAATTCTCTGCTATTTGGATTGTGATTGAACAGGAGTTTTGATAATTAAGGGGAATTCTGAAGACAAGGACATTTACAATTGCGAAGCCTCATCGAGCTTGTGCTAAGAATGCACAGATGTATAAAACTGCAGATAAAATGATAGATAAAATGTTGCTTCAAACCTATGAAATATAGGAAATCCCAATGAAAAATGCTCATGAACATGCCAAAGTAAAATTCAGCATCACTGGCCACTTTCTACAATAATTTTCATATTTTAAAGTGCTTACTGTTCTGAATAAATGCTCATATATTTTAAGCTAGAACATATTCTTTGTGTATTAATGATTCATTGCAGGCTGGTATATTGTGGAACCTTCCATGTCCATAAACCTTGGGCCAGACACAGAAGAATAATCCTAAATCCCTGCATCCTCCCTTTTTTAGGAATAACAAATGTACATTACTCATTACGTTCCCTTCTGCTAGATGTTGTGTTGTTGCATTATATGATAAAAAGAACACCATTATGCCTTGTCACCCTCCACCCATAGTTTTTTTATGGATAATGTTGCTTGCAACATGTTATCATCAAACCTTCCACCAATTAGTTAAAGGATGGTGAGTGGTCACCTCCTGTTAATCCTTACTTTGTGAAACTGTGTTTGTGTCCAGTTATACTTGTCTCTGCTGTCTTATCTCATTCTTCTGTTTTGTACTTTTTCTAACAATTGTAATGGTTGATTCCTTGGAGTTTGTAACCTCCAGTCTTTCTTCATATATTACTCTGTATTAATGGTTCCATCTGAAGAAATTAATTGTCTGAAACAGGAGAACTCAAATATACTTCAAGTCCCATATATAATAAAGGATGGTACTGCAGTCCAAGATAAGCTGGAAGAGTGATTAGTGGAACAAAGGAAAACAGAGAAACAGTTTCTTAGCAAGCTAGCATTTGGGACTTACAGATACTAGATAGTTACTTATGTGATGGTTCAGCCTTCAAAATAACAGGTCTCCTTCAGCTGTGTGCTAGTTACTTCCATACAGCTTAAATACTCTGAAGGCGCCAGCTTCTCTCAGTTCTTGGGAGCTAAGCTGGATCAGATATGGCTAGTACTTGGATGGGAATACAAGGTACTATAGGCTATATTTAGAAGAAGGTAATGGCAAACCACCTTTGAGTATTCCTTGCCTAAGAAAACCCTATGGAAGCCATGGCATTGTCATAAACCAGCAGATGACATGAGGGCGCATACACACAGCTCATTCCATCTAGCTATGCAATCCAGAAATGGAGCATGTATAATCTGCCCATATCTCTGGTTCATCTCCACCTCTAGGATGGGATTTGTGCTGGGCCTTTCTTCATGAGAATCAAAAGTGATGCAAAGTGATTCTCTTTCTGTCTTTTCATACACAACTTTTTCTCTCCAGAGCATACTAACTCTGTTCTGTTGTATATCATAAATCTTTGCCATCAGCCATCCCCACCTCCACTCTAAATATATTAAGAAACAAGCCAAATATCATCAGTGGAGATGGGGACGGGGGGAAAGACAAGGAGGAAGATAAAGGAAAAACAGATTTAACTCAGCCTATTGAATCTTATTACATAGAAAGGTCACTGAACCTATTTCCCATTCTCATAAGTTCTTCCTTCCCACTGATGTATTTACTGTCCTTTCCGTGACAGTGTTTCACTATGGATTGGATTAGATTTGTTGTAGCATTTCCTCTTTGTCTATCACAATTATTACTCTACACATTTTAATTTGTGTTTTTTTTTTAAATAACTGAAATGGAGTGTAAAGAGTAAATGGATACCATGTGTGTAACTGGTACTTACACATTATTGCTTTACTGTCGATTGGAAATGGAAATAACATGAGAACTTCAGCTCACAGTAAAGGTTGGATTGTGTACATGACCAAATGAGATGAAGTATTAAGTCTTCTCACTAATTCTAAAGGACAAAACTCCTCTTCAAAACCTGTCATGTGATTAAATTCATTGTCAGAGAACATAAATGTGATTTGTGATAGTTCTTCAGTGGTAACAATAGTGACTGGCAATTGTACTAGCCAAGGTTTGCTGTGTGACTTTGAACAAAATACATTTTTGGGTCTCTCCAGTATCTCATTATAAGCTTTCTGATCAGTACTTTTTTTAAAGCTCAAGTTCAATTAAAACATGGGTTTTTAAAAACTCTTTTGAGATCAGTGATTTTTTTGAAATATCCGGCTAACACGCTCACTTATTCTCTGTCAAAAGAACAGCTAGTCCTGAAAATGTTTCTTGTGCTAGCACTCATCGTAGTGCTTTCAAAAATTAATACACCTTACCCACCCAGAAATGATGCACCTTTCTCTTTCTAGTTGCCTTGTAGCTTGAAATAATGTGGAGCTCTCTAAACCTTGCACACATTTTTATGTCCTTTTCTTTGTGTAATAACAGTGTCACACTCATATGCATTTTAGGGGACAAAAAACAACATGCCTTTATTGGATCCCATAACTTCTGACATTTCACAGAAGATAATTTGGACACATGTGTCCAATCAACATCAGGGTGTGGCCAAAACGACAGAAGTTATTAATGAGGAAGAAGACAATAGCTAGGAGAGAGTGCCTTAGTTTGCATTTGGCTGAGCCCAGAGTAAGGGCAAGATTCTGCCCACTCCTTTCCTCCCTGCAGAAATAATTGTGTACAGACTATTTTTGCACTTTGAATTCAGTGTGCAGCAATTGAAGTAAGCTGAGGACAAAGGGACGAAAGTGGGACAAAGAGAGAGACTCTGGGACATTTTAAAAGCAGCTGAAAAGGGGAGATGATAGAGAATTAATTGGGACTGTCCCTGCCAAATCAGGTCAGTTGGAAGGTATGAGACTTTGCCAAAAACTGGACAGCCTTCTCTCAGATCAAGGATCATTGCACGATCTCTGTATTCTTCTCTTCATATCTACTTCACAGTTCACATCAAGCTCAAATCAAGCTTCCCCAGGAAGTTCACACATTCTGTTAAGCTACTTCCCAGGACTGCTGTGACAATAAAGGTAGGGGTCATGTACAAAATTTTCAAAAATTTCTCTCTAGGAGATAAAAGAAATGGACACAATTATTTTACAAGAACCAGTGTAATCCAAAAGCCTTTTAGGAGGAGGAATTGGGGTTTCCTTCTCTGAGAACTGTAAGGGCAAAGGTTGAGATCCCTCCTGTCTTCTAAAACTTAGAGGGCAAGGATGAAATAGGGTGGCACATTTTCCTCCTCCTTGCTCTCCTTGTGCAGCTTCAAAAGGCAGGGGGGGTGATCAGTTATTTCCCCTCTTGGAGAAATAGGAGTAGGAGTCTGAATGAAATCCTTCCTTTTTCATCCTTTCAGAATCTCTAGAGAAACCATGAAGGGCAAGAATATGGGTGGTTTTTCCATAATTAAGAAATGCAGTAATCAGAATCAGAACATTACAGTTAGATTATACGGTATTTTTATATATTGCATCTACTGAAATATGATTTTAATGACCACAAGATGTATTGATTAAATATATGAAAATGGTGAAGATCAAACTTCATTTGAATTTTCATTTATGTAGTTGCCTTCTACAAACTTCAGATGATGATGATGATGATGATAATTTCTATACTGCATTCCATATCCACTTACTGAGAGGTTTTATTTGAAAAATCCTATGGAAAGTAACTCACTCAACCCACCCCAGCCTTGCAAAACAGAACTGCAGTTCTGTAAACATGATTGATTGGAAATTATCACCATTTCATTGATCTGTATAGAGTGAGCATTTGATGTAATTATCTTAGCAGGGTGCTGTCAAAATACATCTTTGAGATGTTTGTGCTGGATTGGTTATTATATTCCTTAAGAGCTCACACAGCAAAAATGCTATTTTAGATACACTGAAAACTATACATTTCTCCCTTCCCTACTGGTGGGATTAGCTTGTCCTTTACTTACTCCAAGATGAGGAGGGAGGGAGGTTAAGTAGAAGTTTCTTTATATTCATGTAGTTTCCCCTCACAGCTTCTACTCAATTTATACATCTTTGTAATAAACCTGGATTTATGCTTCTCAGCAAAGATAGAAGCTTTATCCACCTCCAGGCAATTACTGATCTTCCTGCATGGTGAGGCAAAGAGAATCAAGTCTCCCGGTGTATTTGGAAAGGCACAATCAGAGTCTGAAAATTATCCTCCCAGTGCAGCAATAATTGGCATGAAAGGGAAAATGGGCTGTAGTTATTGCTGTGACCTCTTTATGAATTTAAGTTGGAAATTGAGAAACCTGAGAGCATGAGGCAAAGGGGTAGACACCGCAGTGTTTTTATATTGAATGAAAGACTGACCAGTTGCCTGGCTGTTAGAAAAGATTTATTGATCAGTCAAAGGTTAAACTCAGTTGTTTCACACTTTCCCCCTGAATTCCTAGCAGACTCTTAGCGGAAACAACCAGTGGTGTACAGGAGTGACAGTGAGAGCTCACAGGGTTGGAATATTAGGATTTTTTGATTAGCAGGGACAAGGACACATTGTAGCACCCACCACCCAGCTTCTCTATCTTCTTTGGATGTACCATATTTGCTGGCGTATAAGGCGCACTCCATTTATACATTGGCAAATACTATTTGCCGGTGTATGAGATACACAGGTGTATAAGAATCACCTCATTTTCAAACAGTATTTTTCAGGGAAAAAAGTGAGTCTTATATGCCAGCAGATACAGTATCTGCAATCCTCACAGCAGGGGGTGTATAGTTGTTTTTTCCAGGAAAATATCATGTGAGCTATCAGTGTTTTAGTACAAAATAAGTGGCTGGTCATGAATGGCTGAATTACATCCTCCTGGCAGATAGAAAAACATGTAGAACAGTTGATATGATATGGATCAACATAGCACTTCCATTTTTCAATTGTCCTTCAGAGCATCATTGTGGCAACTATAATGATGAGTGTTTGGACTTCAAAATTGATCACTATACCACTAAAATCAGTGTAGAATGGAGTGAATTTCTTGTGTTTATGGAGAGATCTAATTTATTCTAGATTTTGTCTCATACTTATTAATGAAGTTTTTCTTGAAAACATAGATTCTTCCCAGAAGGACATTGAACTTCTCCTCAGACAGACTACTTCCCCAGATTGTTGCTTCTGGACTTCTGGACTTTTGATTGCTTTCAGAATGAAAAATGGGGAGGAGGGCAGAAAGATATTTGTTTGCTTGTTTTACTTATCTCCAGGCTTTCTGGGGGAAATAGCACCAGCATTGCTGTAATTATACAGTTGCCAATGATAATGTAAATTTAGAAGCAGTTTGACAAATTAATTGTAACCAATCCTAAAATCCTGCTGCCAATTAATGATCTTGGTGACAAGGAATACTGTACATAATAAACAATATACCATAAACAAACTATTGTAAATTTTGTAACAATTCAATTGGCTACTGATATATTTCCAGGCACAATTTAAAATGCTTATGCTTCGGTTCAAGTCATCTGATAGACAGTATTCCTCTGTATGAGCCTGCAAATGCTCAGATCCTCAGGAAAGGTCTTTCTCTTTTCCTGCTTCCTGTTACCCTGTTTACTGGGGGTCCCGGTAGGGACACCTAAGTAACCTTACAATTATACAAGATGGGGGAAATTAGTCAAGAGCACTGGTTGGCACTACAAGAGGCAGGATAATGCAGCAGGATCTTGTAACCCAATCTTTATGGGGTCAGGCCAAGTCGAGAAGCAAACCATGTTGGAAATAATGAATGATCTTTATTAAATACAAGCATACAATGTAAGCAACACACACAGAGAGATAACTAAGGAAAATAAAGGTGTGAGTATGATAGCAGGATTTTCAGAGGGATAATTGATTCGGGTGATACGAAACCTGTTCCTGAAGCCCGGAAAGAAGGTAGAGAGCGATGCTGGGGTTCGATGTATCTCAGCACGTGGAGCTGAGGGGAAGCTCGCCAAGCAAAGTGGCAGCAAGGCGGTCTGGAACTGGGGAGCAATCCGAGGATGGTCTCAGAATCAGGGGTTTTTACAGAGAGAAATGTAACTGCAGGCTATGCCGTACTTGGGGAAAACAATGCGTTTTAGGAGTGGGACAAAGCTTTGGAAAGGCCAGAATTTAGCATGATTGAGTTAAGTCCAAATTGACAAAGAGGTAACCAGTATGCAAACGCTCAGTGCTTGATGTTTGAGTATTCAGCTTGCCAAGTTGCCTGCTCGGGGCAGGGAGTCCTTTGTAAACAGCGTACATACATAATGAGGGTGTTTGCAGAGAGGTCTCCTAAAGCGGTGATCTGGCTATTTCTGGCCTGCCTGAGTGGAGAATGGAATGTCCAGTGATTAGTGGCCGAGCCTAGTTCTGTGCTTGTCCAGGGGCCTCACAAACACATGGAGAGGGGTGGTGGAAGAGAGCCAAATTATTGATATCAAAATTATATCTAGGGGTATCTCCAAGGAGGCCTAAACTTCAGTAACATTCCTGCTTCCTGCTCTTCATGGTACTTTCATAGTGATGGCTGTTGGGGCTGTGAGATAGGTCTTCCTCAGTGGTTGGCCCAGGTTCTGGAACTTCATTCCTAGGAAAGCTGAATGTTTCTCTCCTTATTGTCCTTCTCTTAGCAGAAAAATACTTTTTTATTCCAACAGACTTTTTTTTTTTTAAAAAAAAAGGGGGGGTTAAGAAGGTGCTAAATTTTTTAAACTGCTGTTTGTCATTTTAGTTGTACATTTTGATACTGGCCATAATTACAACCAGCACAAACAACTCCTGCTTTCTCACTTGCATTTAAAGTGAGAAGAAATTCCTATGGACTTTTTCTATCCATCTCCCCTGTAAAAAAACCTTTTGCTATTGAAACTGAAAATTCATTTCCTCCCTTTTTGGACATTTAAATTTGCCTCATGTTCTTTCATGAGGTGGAAAATTTCTCTTAGGCCTCTTAATACCTTCTACTTCTTTAATTATTTTACCTAAGAAATAGTCTCAAAACAAGAAAGCACACGCTTAAGAGCAATATTTTTCTCAGCTTGAGTTACTGAAATAAAATTTAATATCCTATCAGACAGTTTACCAGGAACTTGTGTACTAGTCATCTGTTAATTTTTTTTTTGTCTTCTCCTTAAAAACAAGAATACTTACTTCTTTCTTTCATAAAAGAAGTTTTATGCCTCTCTCTACATATACACCACTCTTAGGCCATTTCCATACTACACTGTTATGGTGCTGCTATTCCACTTTTACTATCCTATGGATTCCTGGGGTTTGCAGTTTAGGGAGAGGCATTTAGAATTCTCAGAGGGCTCCTTGGCCTCAGTAAACTACAAACAAAAGGATTCCACAGGATGTTGAAAGTGGAATAGCACTGTAACAGTGTAGTATGGAAATGGCCTTAGAATGCTAGTTGAGATTACAATCCTATATTAGAAGGGGCTGTCATAATAGCTCTTACAGGGAGTATCTCCTGGGCCAGAATCCAGTTGTGTGCTTCCATTGGACCTCACTGTTTACACAGGAATCGATACTCAACCCTTCCACCTAAAATCCAATTCTTCAAGGCTGAGGAACTATTTGGAGGACATGTTTTAGCAGCATCATGTAGCTGCGTCATGCATCATGCCTCACTCCTACTGCTGCTGGTTACACCATGTTTAGCCAAAACTCTGCCTGTAGTTTTGAGTCATCAGTTCAATCTTGTCCTTTGGAATAGGAGAGAACAAGCATGTTCAGTCTGCTACATGGCAGCCTTTCAGACATGTTGAAAAAATGTTATCTTTAATTTTTTCTTTTTAATCTAAATGTTTACAGCTTTCCCCCCCTGCTCTTCATGGTACTTGGTTCCCAATTCACTTACCTGTGGAGAAGGAACATAGGTAAGGGCTGTTCCAGGACTTTTTCCAGAAGATACCTGATGATATCCTCTGCTGTGGAATATGAGGGTAATTTATGGGCCCTTCTTGCTCCAGAAGTGTATGGGGTGCTAGTAAGACATTCAAGTTTGGTTGTGTTTTTTTTCCAACTGTGACAGGTTTGGAAAGAGAAAAATAGAGAATAAGGACAATAATCGAACAGAGGCTAGGTGCCTCTTTTATTTTTATCTGATGCTGTTTCTGCTTCTAGCCATGCATAAGATTGTAGTCATGACCCATAAATGTAAAAGTTATTGTTTCTGATGCCTGTGTTTTATGTTGGAGAGTTAGCTACTTTAAATGTAAATAAACATTTTTAAAATGAATTTATATGTAAATAATTGGTAGGCAGGATATCAATATCGTGGTATGTGAGCATGCGTAATGTATTTTATGCTTTGGAGTTGCCCAAAAAAGTTGTTGCTGCTTGTGAATTTTGCATTTTGTTGTATTTTCCTGCACAGCCAACATAACTACCCCTGATTTTTTTTTCTTGGTATGTGAGTGTCTTGTTCATATAAGCATCAATATTTTGTTATTTCTGGAATCTTCTTGGAGGCATGGCTACAGGGACTGTCTCCATGAACTGCTGCACTTCAGAATTTACATTTTGGCTTTAGGTTTTGGCAGACCTATTCTGAAAAAGGGAAGTGGCATATTGGAGCCAGGGCTTGCAAGACCAAAGGCGTGAGGCATTATTATCCATAGGCATGATGGCCTATGAGGGTGGAGGCTCAGGCTTCCCTGTCTTCTTTGAGGTTAACTGCTGTGTCAGGATGGGAAGGAGAACTGATTTTTTTCCAAATAAATGTATTTCTATGAGCAATCTGTGCTATATTATAATATCTTTTAGGATAGCTTTGTTTTAAATATTACTTTAAGACTCATTAACTTTCCAAAGGAAAAGAGCTTCGTTGTTGACATGGAGCAACAAGCTGCCTGTACTGTTGACTTCTCCATGGAGGTGTGATTATGGAGACTCACGATGGGCACTTACATTTCAAAACTTACTACTGTTTTGCTGAAGAAGGGTGGAATCCAAATACAAAACATGAAGATACATGAGCTACTTGTGTTTCTCTCCATTTACAAGTAACCCCCCCCCTGAAAAAAATATGTATATCCATATAACTCCAAATGGGGAAAAGTTGTACTAGTTGTCAGTACCATATATGCAGAATAAAAGGTGGGCAATCTCTTTCATCCTGCAGGCTCAGTTCAGTTTCAGAGAGGTTTTCGAGGGACTGTGGTCCCAGATAGGGCTACAGGGACCAAAAATACAGAGCGAAAACATACCTAAACTTAGAAATTTTCCAGTGGGGAGGTGGGCCACAGCTTACTAGAGAAGGGCTCAAACTGGCCCCAGGGCTTCAGGTTACCTACCCATCTATTTTATAGAGGTTGTTTATTTAGCTAAGTGTACTTTCAATTCAGCCATGAATGGGTGAGCAGCTCCAACTCCTCCACAGAGATCTTTTCCATCACTTAATACTTGTAATCACAGATGGCAAGGATTGAACCCAGAGCCTTCACCATACATAGAATACGCTGTACTATGGATCTCTGGTTCCCTCCCCCAATAGGAGCAATCATGTGGCTCTGTACTTTAGCTGATTGACATGTTCAGCAGTGTGATTTTTATAGAAGTGGAGGACAAGCAGTTAGTGGCAGCTTTCCCAGCGTTAGCAGAGGAATAATTCCATGTTAAAAACATGCAAATTGATTCAAAAATAGTTGTTTCTGTGTTTAAACATCAACAGTTATCCAAATTTAGCTGTTTGGCCTGATCTTCCATGAATAATTGGAAGCGTTATATATGGCAACCATAACTATAGGACAACATTGCAAGCAAAAAGAAAATCTTGAATGATTTTTAGCTGGGATCCAGCATCTATATGTTGTTGTTTTGCTTTTACCATTGCACCTAGCATGGGAAGAGAAGATAGCACTATTATCAACCACCAGTGGTGTCTGTGGGCTCTGACAGCCATGCGCAAATGAATCCCTTTGGATTTTAATCCGAACATTAAAAGAGATATCCAAGATGGTGAACCCTCTCTGCAACATATGAAACACAGGCTAAAATCCAAAACAGAGCCCTAACAACGTCACAGCTACTGACTGCCACTGATGGCTACTAATCATGATGGTAAATTATTACATACAGTATGAGAGGAGATGTGGCTCTGCATACCACTTGCTGGAGAACATGAATGGCAGGTACGTTTGTGGTGGTATGCTACTTCTGGTCTTCCCAGAACCAGCAGTTATCCACTGTGTGAAGAGAATGCTGAACTAGATAAGTCATGCTTTTCCTATCTTTTCATGCTCCTGAAAGGGTATGGGACTATGTAAATCTTAATTGGTCACTCATACAATTGGCAACATGCCCTGGCACTGTTCAATGATATAATAGCATCAGTGGCAAGCCAGGATGAGGCAACCTTCCTGGAGAGGTGGGGAGAGATGCCCACTTCATATCTGTCAGTCAGCTTTGGCTTGAAGGAATGGTGTCAGAGTCTGCTGTAAGTCTACGCTAATCTGACAATAAGCACATCCACGCTACACAGTCACAACAGTCTGTTACTAGTTGCTAGCAGTAGTTATAGTCTGTTACTGTTGCTCTATCCTATAGAATCTTGCGATTTGTAGTTCAGTGTGGTGCTTGGAATACTTTACCAGAGAGTGCTGTGCTTCAAGGGGGCTAAAGCTCTCTGTCAGAGAATTCAAAGTACCTCCCACAGAATGGAGCCATGACAGTTAAAACAGTATCAAAGTGTTATACCTGTGCGGTGTTTCTTATGAGTATTTGAAAATAATTACTTGACTTTTAACATGAAGCTTCTGTTACCTTCTTTTTTTTTTTTAAGAAATTACCTCCTTTTCTTCCATATATTTTCCTCAGGCTTTCAAGTCATTTTAAAACATTTTAGAATTTAAAGTACTGAGGAGTTAATAGAGCTTTAGTCATAAAATATTTACAGTCAGAAACTGGATGATATTTCCCAGATTGCATGATCTTTGAAGTTCAGACATGACTTACATTTTCTTTTCAAAGAGCTCCTAATGGCTCCCAGTGAATGTCCCTGGACACTGTAAATCAGCCACGTCATATTGAGTCATCTTCTTTTTCATTATTATTAATTCTCCTTACCCTACCCAAGTCTACATATAAGGATATTGTTTAAATTATAACATTTGCCTAGGACTCTTGGCAGATTAAAATGAAACTTCTACAGAATGTTCAAAAGAATGTGAATAATTAAAAAAAAGAAGAAACACAATCCTTTTTCCAACTGTCCATTTTAATTATCTTTCCTTTGCATAAAGAGTGTCCCTTTTTTCCTGAAAATGGGGGGGGGACCACGTGCACCTGTCATATGAATAGCATGATTTAGAAATAAGGATTTTTCAATATTCAGTCCAGCCATGCCTGAAAAATTCCACATCAGAGTACAATAAAAAAAAATCCTATGAAGAAGCATTTTTCTGTTTGTTATATATTTTGTTTATATTCTATTGTTTCTGAGCATGAGACCCAAGGCAGTTCACAACACAGAATAAAACAAAATACAGTTAAAAGCTAATCATCAAAGTAAAAAGTTGAAAATTTTTAAAAAGATGAAATGAATTATCCTATTAAAAATAGCACCAATTTAAAACATTTAAAGTATGAAAGTGGAGGGGAAGAACACCACGTCCATTTAAATGTGTTTGTGGAAAGAAGAAATCAAATGGAGGGGGGAAATATTCTGCCTTATTATAGATGAAATAGGTAAACGTGCATGATAAGATCTTCAGGTGCTACTAACATTGTGTCTGACTAAAATCTGATTGCTTCTGTGAAACATAGGATGTCCAACATACTACAGATCCCATACATTAGATACATGCTGGACCATGTATTTGTCCTGCTAGAAGCTAATAGTGATGATGTGGTATAAAGATACAAGGCTTGCTGTAAAATACGTACCAAGTCTGTCATAACTTCAGCCCCTTGAGAGCAATGCCAAGAATTTTTGTGACATCAATTGATTTGTTAAGGGGGAAAAAAAAAACACAGCTTGTTCCTTTATTAAGCCATCAACAACAGTCTCATTTTGATGCTTAGAAACTTCTGCCAAATGTTTCAGTGCCCCTTTACTAGGCACCTGTGATCTTCTTTCACATATTTTTTTTTTACCAGCTTTTGATATCAAGATAATAGTTCTCTTGGCCACTATCAGATAAATTTACAAGAATGCTACACATTGTATGACTATTAGAGCCTCTGACTGAACGACATTCTGCAATCTTATTCCAGAGATGTATTTCAGAACTATTATTAATGAGAGTAAGAATATGTGAAATAATGAATCTATTATTCCAAAATGCACCTTCCAACATTATACCCATTATAATGAACAAGGATCATCAGAGATCCCCAAATGGCTAGGTTTTGATAGGAACGTTCAACAGATTTTAATAATAAAGTGCTTATTATTGTTGCTACCATTCATTCAATTATTGTTGCCACCACTGAAACTTTGCAGTAAATCAGGAAAGTCTGAGAATTCTGATTTTAAATTAAGGCTTCGTTAAAAGGGGTTGCATTTTTCTTGTACGCCTTATGTGTCCTCTCCTCAACAATCCACTTCTGGTGATTACTGAAGGTCACGGAGGCACTGTGGCGTTAGCATGTTGTGAAGGGGAAGGGACACATTCATGTTGTCAAGACAACCGGACGGCTGCCACTTGCCTCACTGTAATGAAACCAGAGACAGTAGCATCTCTGTTGTCAAGGTAGTTCATTGGCTCAGATCACTTAGTGAAATGACACACATCCCTTTTAGCCGAGTAGTAGAGAGAAGAAGCAAAGTGGCTGCAAATGTTTATAAATAAACCAAAAAACCTTCAAATGTATATTTGGGAGGGGTTTTCTTCCCCCATAGGGTGTTACCCACGGGACCCTAGAAATGCTCTTTGCCCATTTAGTACTTGCTGGTGCTCAGCCCTAGTTGACTGGGCACCTGGTCATGTGGTTGTAAGACTTCTGCAAATAGCCAGCTGCAAATCTAATTCACGCCATTTCTAGCACAGGAAACTCCAGTGACCTGTAACAAAACTTACATCATGTAGTAGAAGACCCTTATTCCAGTATAACTGCTTTTTTAACAAATAGAAAGTAGCTTTAAAAAAAAAAAACGGAAGAAATAATGTGTAAAGAGACCCTGGCTGAACTCCTTTTGCTTGGGCCATCAAAAGAACACAAACCCTATTCAGGTGCTGTATTTTAAAACTGGATAGAAAGAGTCAGGGACATAGGCTTCAGTTCCATGTGTTCCAATCTCAGCTTCCCTATCTTAATAGAGAGATGTAACCAGGTTCAAATGAACATGTTTACAAGGCTCCCTGCCACTGGAAACCCTGCCTTATCAGTGTTCCCAGTTGCAGAGGGCTTTTTAAGGGTGTTCATTTGAAGGTGGTTACGTCTCCATTATAAACCTTCTGTTATAGACCCCTTATGCTGAGGCCAGGAGTGATAGATAAATGAGGATAGAGCACGAGTCCCTATCTTTTGTGATTGTGAAAGGGACTGCCCAAATTGGGATCATGTTTTGCTCTTGAAACTGGACATTTTACCAGCAGCAGTAACCTTGTACTTGTTGGCAAAGTCACTTATCCTAAAATGAAAATGTCATAGAAGATTTAGAGGGCTTAGCAGTCAGTAAGCTAAACAAGTAACATTACAGTGGCCCCTTCCTTATTGTGACCTCTGCATGCACAAATGCAAAAGTCTTGCATCTCATTATAGTCAGCAGGCGCAGGAGGTGCACCACCCCTGCTGCCCCAAGCAGGCACATATCACATCCATATAATGGGACACAGTGCTTTGCCTTTTTTCTTTCACGTGGAATGGAACCCCCACATATATAGTGGGCACACTGTGATGCCTTTCTAAAATTAAAACAGAGTAGCAATAGAAAGCAGCTTAATTAACTTAGATAGAGCAAAGTCTAGCACCACCTAGTGACTAAACTATGTAGTGATACTATCCATGCAAGAAACAAATTTAAGATGCAGCTTGTGTTAGGAATTACTGATAGCCTCCCAAATAGTTTTTTCATCTGATGTAAATGCATGCAAATAAATCAAAGTTGGAAATTACCTCTGATTAAGGGTATATAGTTTTGCTTATCTCATTCTTGCCAGCAAGACAAGTGTCTTTGCTGACTCTCTAACATTAAAACAGATTTTCTAGTTTTACACAACATATCATTTTATACAACAGAAAACCACTAAATCAACACAGTTACTACAAAGACTGGCATCACCTAGGGACCAAATTGTATGCAAGAATGATTTCAAAAGTTTTCTTCCTGCTGAATGAGATTACAAGAGCTTTTGCATATATTTCATTTTATTTGCATTTTAGGACTTGCTAAAATTCATTCGATGCACAACTAATCAGAAGCCATTTTTTTCAGCAAAAAACAAACAAAAAAACCCAACCCCGAAACAAAAACAAAATGCAAAGAGAGTAATTGCCCCCTTTTAAAAAATGGATATTTTCACAGAGTTGATGCACCTGTTCTTACTGAGATTGCAAAGTTTTGTGTGTTTTCTTTATATCTCCGCTTCAAACTGAAATGAAATCACCATCACAACATAACTGCATGTGAACAAATCATGTGGTGGTTTGTGGCAGCTTGGAATTCCATTGCACTTTAAACGGGTTACTCCTGACCAAACTACAGGAAGAAATGCTTTACTTTTCATGTCTTCAGCATGAATTTAGATTGTCCGAATTCCTCCCTGTCTTTAAGTTAATAGCTACATTAAATATTGTCCACAATGCACTTTGTGGAGTGGGGGAAGGTGTTTGTGATACTGGAGAGCGCTGAAGAAAAGAAGCTGGTTAAAACATTTCTGCTAACAGATCTCCTTCTTCCTGTAGGCTTTTATCAGTTTTGCAATTACTGGCATTTTGTTCTCTTTTGAATTTTTTTAGATGACCTCAGTATTTTAGTATGCTTTGTTGAAATGCACAAATATTAGATATTTTGATGAAGTAATAACCTGAGTTTGAGAGTTCAAATTAATAAATTTTAACTCACTAGTATTAAGATTTAATCTCAATTGTCATCTAGTTCTTCTGACATGATGCTTTGCTAGTCTCTGTTCCAGATAGTTACAAGCATTCTGAGTAAAATCATTGACGTTTTTAAAAAGCATATAAAAATATTTTCTTTTCCTTCCCCAAAGTTTGTGTTTCAGAGCTCGGGCATCAAGCTATTTGTTCTTACTATGCTTGCTTTATTTCCTCTCTTCCTGTGAAATGTCTCCTTGATTACTTAAAGAACAAAATGAATGCATTTAGCTGGAAGTAGTTTCTCTGTTATTGAATGATTGTTTGCTGTCTTAGTCCATTTCCACCCTACACTGTCATAGTGCTATTAATCCATTTTCAGCATCCTGTGGAATTCTGGGGTTTGTAGCTGACTGAAGTCAAAGAGCTCTCTGGCTGAGAACTCTAAATGCCTCTCCCTAAACTGCAAAGCCCAGGATTCTGTAGGATGTTGAAAGTGGAATAATAGCACTAGAGCCATTTCCACACTACAGTGTTATAGTGCCATTATTCCACTTTGAACTTCCTGTGGAATTCTGGGATTTGTAGTTTCCTGAGGCCAAAGAGCTCTCTGGCTGAGAATTCTAAATGCTCCTCCCTAAACTGCAAACCCCAGGATTCCACCGGATGTTGAAAGTGGAATGATAGCACTATAATAGTGTGGTGCAGAAATAGGCTGTAACAGTATAGTGTGGAAATGGCCTTTGAGTGCCTGCTTATGTCCAATACAAAGTTATGTTTCTTCATTTGTTTATTATTTTTCCATGTAATGGACAATCCTTGCTGGCCAAGAACACAGATTTTATATAAAAGCTAGATACACTTGCAGGAAACTTCCAGAAATAAATATGTAGAAAAGGATTAGAGTGAGGGTGGGATACATTGTTGCAAAAAGCAGCATACTCTCCCAATTTAACAAGGACAGTCCCAATTAATCTTCTGCCATCCCACTTTTTCAGCTGCTTTTAAAAAATGCCCCAGTTTCTCTCTCCTTCTGTTACTTTCCTCCTTCCTCCTCAGTCTACTTCAGTTGCTGGAAACTGAGTTCAGAGCACAACAGTAGTTTCCACTCAGGCCCTTTCCACACGGGGGTTAAAAACAGTGTAGAGCAACCTCTGATGGAGGTAGTCTACATCGTAAAGTGGATTGGGGCGGACTACTTTTGCATAGTTCCACACCCCAATTCGTGCTAAGGCGACCAGAAGTGGCGGCGCCGCGTGCTTTTTAAAAACCACTTTTTATGTGGTTTTTAAAAGGCATGGGGCGTGCAGCCCCGTGCAGCCGCATTGGAGCACCCGTGTGGATTTGCAGGCGTGCGCAAGCGCGTGCCTGCAAATCTGCCAGGGGCAGGATTTCCATCTGGCGAGGTTCTCCGGTTGGTGGAGAGCCTCCGCCAATTGTAAGCCGCCATTTTGGGCACTGCAGGATGCCGCAGGACGCCAATGAGTGTGGAGCAGCAAAAACGCACTGCTCCACTGGCGACAGACTTACCCGGTTTAAGGTAAGCTCCGTTTCAGAGTGTTTCCGGCCGTTTCTTCGCCCGCGTGTGAAAAGGGCCTCAGTTTAAGCAGGCAGAGGGAAGAGGGAATGAAGGGTTGGAAACTTGCCCTTTCCAGCAGGCTCAGGCAAAAGCAAATTCCAGCAATCTCTCTTAGCTTGTCTGTAATGTTGTCTGTTCTTCCTCATTAATAACTTTTATCTTCTTGACCACTTTTCAGTCTTACTTGGCCATACATGTCCGAGTTTTCATCTATGAAATGTTGGAAGGTAGGAAGCAGAAATCAATCAATCAATCAAACAAAACACTAATATTTCCCAAAGTACAGATATAAATATGGAAAAGGTGATCCCCTTCATCAGGATACCATTGTATAAGGCTATATCTCTAAGAGTAGGTATGGTAGATGTGAGTTTATTTCCCAACCCCGGAAGGATGATTAGGCCGATGGCTTCAAGTAATTTTGTTTTGAAAGTCTAGGTATAAATTCAAAGGTATTCAAACATGTTTCTGGCGCTAAATTAGAGTTGCCAGCCTTTTCCCCCTTCCCTTTGTCTTTAAATGTGCATTTTGGATAGTGAGGGTATTCTGCACCCTGGAAATAGCGGTACTTATTGATTTGGCCAGTGAGAAAGGTTGAGAAAATTTTATTTCAGTTCAGTTTAAAAATCGAGGAGATTTTTCCACTTTCTTTGTATTTGGGAAAGAAATAACTTGAGGTTTTTGGGTTTTGTTTTTTTTTTTAAAATTGAACGTGAGAGAAAGAGAAACTGGCAGATGCTGAACTCAGACATTATAGTTGACTCTAGCTGCAAGTTTCTTTTATTAGTTATTTGGGAGTCTAGCATTTTATATCCTTTAGAAACAGCTGCAGATTTTTTCTTACCATCATGTGTCTGTTAAAAAGAAACACTTTTCAATTCCACAAACAACTATTCTAACAGAATATACTAGAAGAAGCTAATCTACTTGATTAACCTCTTGCTTACCATTTGGGTTAATCTCCAGACAAATTGTACCTCTTTCCCAAGTAATATTGTATACAATGTCTTGTTTGCTACACAATATTATTAGCTACCATGAATAAATACAATCTGATTATTTTTTTTGTGCAACTCTCTGTAAGATTTTTTTTTCTCTCTAAAAGGAATGCTTTAAATTTTGGTTGTGATTATTACAACAAGATCAAATTTACCAGTGTATAAGTTTTGGCATTTACATACAAATGCTTGAATTATTTTAATGTAGTAGATTATTGACTTTTTTTAGAAAAAATGAGCTTTTTTGTTATGTTAGCCACCTTGGACATATTTCTAAAGCTGGAAAAGAGGCATGAAAAGTCTACTGAAAAGGTTTCCATGACATCCAAAGGGCTCAGTGTTCAGGAGATTTGGAGGGCTCACTCAAGCCATACTTCCCCAGTTTGGCTGTAGAAACGATCATTTAATCAAAGCTGGAAATAATTTTTAAGCTGAATGAATAGAATAAAGGAATAAGAAAGTGAGGAAGAATGTGACTTGTCCCCAGCTTTTCACATAATGGTTTTTAAGATTGGAAACATAATAGATGGAATCCAATTGTTAGTTCCAACTAATGTAGTCCCACTGAACCACTGGGATTTACCTGTTTACTCACTAGTCAACAATGGATTCAGTGAGATTACCTTTAGTTTAGTAGATAGTAGGATCCAGGCTGATCTAGTAATGTAGCCACTGACATTCAGACTTCTTGGATGAATGGGAATTATATCCAAGAATTCCTGGTCCAATTCCAACGTGTTCTCCCATTATCACTACTGAGGATTGTGGTTGAGCATGGATTTGAAACTCAGTCTTTCTGATTAAGACCCAACACACACACGCCCACACACATGCACACACAGATTTGCTCTAATTTCTGATATACTTCCAATATTACTTTTAAAATAATATATCCATGAAACATGTATTAAATACATATTTAATATATATGGAGATTAGCCCAACAATAACTAATAAACCAAATAGCTGATTATAATGATTGATTGCATTTCTGCAAAATAGGTATTGGTACACATTCATCTATCTACTCCTAGTTACCTTTCTAAAACTAAAAATGACAACAGTGTCACCAAACCTTCAAACTGCTCTCTCTGACAGTACAGTAATGTCGCAAGAAAACAATGGATGGTTCAAGACCAGACAGCCCCCATCTTTGCCCATAATTTACATTCAACTGACATATTTATTTATTTTTAAGTGCTCTTGGAAGAAAGGAATCCATCCCAAGTCAATTTAGGCTTTGCTTGTTCTCTTTAAATATTTAATTACATTAATTTTTCAGAACAACAAAACAAACATTCATCAAGTGAAACTAAGCATGTCAGCCTCAGATCTCTACATCTGTTTCTATCCTGCTGTTTTCCTGCATAATTCAGTTTAATACATTTAAAGTGTACACTTCATTAAAATTCTTAACATTCACTTACATGGAGAGTTTACGTTCTAGACAAGGGCAGGAAAGCAGGCAAGGAGACTTGTTAACTGCAGAAAGGTATGACTTTTCCTTCCCTGTCTTATGTCTGTATAGTGTTTTCTATCTTGGGACTATTGTCTCAGCATGTACTGTCTTATCTATATATCTAAATCCATCAGTCTCTAGATAGAATGACTCATCTTTGCAGTGCCATCAGACATTTCCTTCCGGATGTTGTCTTTTCCTTGAAGTCATTGCTCTTTGTAGAAAAGACTCCCCTCTTCATCCTTTTCTTTATAATTGTCTTGCAGCCTCTACTCCAGTCATATACTATATGGACATGGTATGGCCTAGATACGAATCCATAAATCCAACAGAAGAATATTAATCATCGTGTTTTATTTTTGCTGAAGAACAGACTGTATTGACTGTCTGTAGCTGTGCATTCTCCATCACTGTTCCAGTGATTTTCAAACCATATAGATTTTAGAAGTATATGCAGCAATACTTTTTAAAAGTAGTGCTGGAATAAAAAGTAGGCATTTTGGTGAGGTAAAAATAAGAATGATTTGTGTTGTTGTTGGGTTCACATTTCTCTCCCTAAATATGTGGAACAAAATACCTTTGGACTCTTTACCTTTCTGAGGCTTGCAATGAATTTTGGAGAAAATGTGCATGCACAAACATGCATCTCAAATATGTACCTGACTACAGATGCATTCATTTGAAAAATACATACAATTGTGCTTTGGCCAGTAGAAAACAAATGTACACATAGAAAGATACAAAATGCATTCGTTCTGAGGATATGCCTTCAAAATACATACACAATACATTCAATGGAGGAAATTATTGAAATTGTTGTTTCTCACCTTCTGGAAAGCAGGTAGAATAGAACACAGGAAAGAGCCCAGGGCTCAGACAAGTTACTTTTTTGGTGTACAACTTCTAGAATCATAGAACCAACAAGGCCACTGGCAGAGGGATTGCGAGAGTTATTGTTTAACTTTTCCAGGCTGTGGAAAATCCATCCTAATTCTCTACACAACCAGAGCAGTTACTACCTCCAAATCCCAAACTAGAATGAGCACCTTATAATCAACAAGCTGATGACATAAGTAGTTTGTTTGAACCAATAAGTTGGTCCATATTTTCTGACTGTTTGTCTTCAGTTGGCCTTTAATCATTTTGTACAATGTATCATCTGTTTCAGAGCCAGTATGGTGTTGTGGTTTGAGACCAGAGTTTGGATCCCTGCTCAGCCATGAAAACCCAGTGACTGACCTTGGGAAAATCATACACTCTTAGCCTTAAAGGAAGGCAATGGCAAGCCCCCTCTGAATAAATCTTGCCAACAGAACCCTAGGACAGGGTCATCATTTAAGTCAGAGTTGACCTGAAAGCAGATAACAACAACCATCTATTTCACTGATGCTGGTACAAGACCTTCTTAAGGAAATGCAGGCATTTCCTTAAGTGAGCTCATTTCAAACTTTACTCTTACAGGGAAACTCTTAGCCAGATATGTAAGTGAGTCCTCAGTCCCTGCTGTTATAGGTCTTTGTAACATCTGAAGGGGAATTTGCACAATGGACATGTGAAGGAAGAATGCACATTGCCTTTAGTGCTAATTTGGAAATAATTCCTGATAGTGATGACTATTGATCATTGAGGTCTGTTAAGTTAATCCTATTATTTCTAGTTGAAAATTCTTCATTAGTACCTAAGAACTCTCTTGACACTCAGAGAATAATGAAAGTGTCTCCTTTGTAGAGGTTTAACAGTACAAATTGGATACTCTAATTGAAGATAACCAGCTTGCCCCTGTAGGATATATACTTATACATACCATATATATTTTTGTGTGTACTTGTTAATTTCTATTTACATTAGAGTTAAGAGGTGGAAAAGAAGGCATAACTATTTACTGTTCTCGATATATCCTAACTTGAGGTGGCCAACTGCCTCAAGAATTTGCAGGAGAAACAAAGAAAGAAATGAAAATCTTTCCCAATCAAATAGAAGGACTTAGATAGTTAGTAAGCAGAAAACTGAAGGCAGAAACAGCAAACTGCTTAAATATGCCCTAGTTGGCAGTTTTAACCATGAGGAAAACTTTTCCTGTACGGTGTAACTGCATGTTGAGCTACGTTCACCGTCATTCCAACTGTTTCCACATATCTTCAAACATTTCAAGTATTTCACTAAATAACTGCAACCCAAGGATATCTATCTTATCACATGGTCAGCCAGCCAGCATTTGGGACATTCTAAAGTTATTATCTGTTTTCACTTTGTGACAGAAAAAAAGAAAGAAGGGGCATTCTTATGCTAAGCAGCACTGACAAAAATAAAAGACCGGGTCCAAGATCCTGTTTAGTTCAAATGGAACAGAATGCTGGACCACCCAACACACAGCTCCCACCAGAGATCACATATATCTAAGCTTCCTGTCTCTTTAATGTGCAGCTCTAAGAGGTCCCCAGAGTCAAGGAGAGAGTGGCTTGGGAAATCACCTATTCCATTTTGGCTGGTTATTTGCCAAACTACTTTGGACTCTAGGCACCCTTCAAAGCTGAGTGTCTTACATACAATGGGCTTCTGATAAGAGGCAATTCCAAGTGGCCACCTTCTCCTGTGCAGGTGGCAAATGAATGCAATACTTGATTGGGGATTTCCATCACTATTTTTCTCTGCAGCTGCTCTTGCACTTGCACAGGGAGGTCTTAGATACTTTCCCATGTGAGCAATCAGATTCTCTCCTCATTTGCACAATGCTTGTTTGGATGAGTTGTTTGAACTTAAAGAATCTTGGCATGCATGAGATGTGCAAAGTCATTGTTTTTGATACTCAGACACTCCTCTGATGGGATTGGGTTGTGTGATTAAGTGAGTGCACTAGCCCACAGCAGTAATCTGAAGATTTTGAGGAGAACATCATGACCAAGAAGCCAGTGAAGCTCTGGTAGTAGTGTCTAGTCCTTGGCACAGCAGTCCAGGATATTTGGAATATTATACCTACCAGTGTATTTTGATAATGTCAGCCCCACATACATTAATGCTCCAATTCTTAAAGTTCACTGTAATATTTCCACCACCGATATGTGTATTGTGCTAGCCAAAGGCCATGACAAATAAATCAAGATACATACAATACATAAACCTTTAAGATAAAAAGATAGAAAAGTACAGGAGTACTACAGGACAGAACAGGACAGCCTGTGGATCAGGGTTGCTGCCGTGACTGACAGAGTTGATGCCATTGGTCAGTTCTCTTCATTTCCTGTGGAACCTGTCATTGAGAGCAATGAGGCACTCATGTGGATAACTTTTATCAAAGCTGCTTGCTACTATTCTGAACCATATTCTCATTTAGTTCTAGCAAGGTACTTCCATTTTGAGCCAATAAATTTGCCCAGTGCTGAAAGCCAGCATGGTGTGGTGGTGGTTTGAATAGGACTCTATAGAGTAGGGTTCAACTCCCCACATGGTCGTGGAACCCCAGTGGGTGATGTTGGGCCAGTTACACTCTCTTGGGGGAAGGCAATGGCAAACACCTCTGAACAAACCCTGCCAAGAAGACCCCATGATAGAAGTCCTCCAAGAAGACCCCATGACAGCAAGTCAGAAATGACTTGAGAGCACACAACAACAATGGCCCAATGCACTCTCCACTTTTTTTGTATATTTCTACAGCATCTCTGCTCAAGGGGGAATCGAAGCAAGAGCTTGGGCACACAGCAGCATAAGACTTCAATTTCATTATGGGAGCACTATGCTTCTTGCCCTTCCCTCTGTGTCTCTAGACAGACTAATATCACTTGATCAACTAATTGTGTTCAGACTGTTGCTTCTATAGAGCTGTTTATTTTTGTGCTGATGCACATGGTCTGTAGACAATTTACCAGTAGATTACATGGGATAAGTAACTACCAATAGGATCTTAACAATATTTCAAATAGACTTTAAATAATGAAATAGAAAATCTCTTGCCATTATAATCCTCAACCATGACAGCAAACAAAAGCTTGCCTCAAGGTAAAATGGGAGGTTGAAATATAAAGCTGTCCAGGCAAATATTTTCTATTAATGATAACAGAACAAATGTTTCCAAAAGAGACCTGCGTCTAAATATGTTTAGTTGTAATCAAGAACAATGAGAAATGAGAAATAAGGACAGCTACGTGGTTCTTTTTCAGCCCAGACTATGAATGCAAATATAGGAGTGACAGAGAGCTATTAGTGTCCTCTTTAAATCCATTGAATCATGTATGCTTTCTCCCTCAGTGCACCTGCTCAGTGACCTTAAGTAAGTTCAATTATGTATACCCAGTTTTGTATTTATATCAATGCATCAAATGCAGACTTCCATATTACCAAGTACAGTGTGTCATACACTCTAAGCAATCTTCCCATATAGCAGAAAGTTGATACAAATATTTAAATAGATCCTACGATTAACATACTGTGGACCAAAATGTAAGTTTGTTCATATCATGTGATGTGATATGGGTAACACTTAAGTTTGATGAATCTTTGAAAGAAACTACTACATGGAAGGGAGTCCTGCAGCGTGCCAGCCAGATTCAGATGCCAGAGACAATTTTTTGGCCCATAGTCCAGTACTACCCACCACAAGGCAAAAAAAATTCATCCAAAAATTATGAAATGCCACTCCTAGAACCTTTAGGAGCAATAGTTTTCCTTTAAAATGAGACATAAGCCTCATGCAACTTGTTTTGCTCACCCTCCAAGTCGTTTTTAGAAAGTGGAAATGGATTTCTGGAATGGCCCACCATGGGTTCCAGGGGTCAAATACTGGACTTCAGGACTGTGGCATCCAATCTAGATAAAATGTAAGCATTTGACTTTGTTCTAGGTAATTCAGTGTGCCTTTACATTGTGAATCATACCATTGATGCCCAGTATGATCATAGGCTTGCCTACTCAGAAGTAAGTCTCATTTTGTTCAGTGGGCATTTCATCTAGATAAAGTCATGGAATTGCATTTTTAATTTTCTTTAAACCTGTGATGCAAAGTGAAATAGGGCAATGTGTGCTTATCCTGCACAATCTTTTGTGAGACTAAGTAGGGTATAAGTGAAGTGAGCTTCACCAGTTATGGGAACGCAGTGAAAATGTGCAACAGTGTAACAGAGAGAGAGAGAGAGAGATTGGCATGATGTGTGTATAATTTGTTATAATAATTCTGATATTCAAGTGGGTCTGGATCAATGGAACATGATTCAGATGGCCATGTTCAGATATATAATTCCCAGTTTTGCAAAATTAGAATTCATGGTTGCAGATTAGCAACCATACCAAGTGTTCCTCCTTTGCTTACCTTTGACCTTCCCTTTCTTAGGGAACTCCTAATTGCATCCTGTTTTAATTAAAGTTCAGTTAGCCATGGTATTGTCAATAGTGAATTGTGATTTGTTGTTAGTTTACTAATCTTAAACTATAGTTTTAGGTTCAATAAAATTTGTGGTTAATCCATTCCATATTTTGGAGAAAATGGCTACCTGCCATTTTGAGGGAGGAAAATTGGGGTGGCAGGAAGGGCGACTGTATGATCCTGTGACTAATTTCTTAATGTTAAATTATCTTTAGCATTCTTGAGTCCAAGACTGTTTAGCAATCTTGGATCCAGACTAGGCTACTTTTTGGTTTAAACTGAATCTTCAAGTAGAAAATTATCTCTTACAACCCTCCTCCAGCCTTATTTGAAACTGCTGACTGTTTGGCACTGAAGTAGTTATTTCCCTTGGTTCAAGCCATTCATTCAGGACTTTTAAAATATTTGAAAAGAATGTGGAAAGCAAGAGTGGAATAGATTGTGCAATGCTAGCCAAAATTTGAATATATTAATTTGTTCTGTACAATAGTGTCAGCACGTGTAAGTTATCACACATCTCCCAAACAGATTCCATTTGGGGAAAAGGTGGGATATAAATTCAGTACTAAATAAATGAATGAATAAATAAAACTTTAAAATACAGTCTCAGTGAGAGACCACATTTTGCTAACCCTATGAAAGACTAGATTGTGAGGTGAAAATTGTGAACTAGAGTTTCTACTTGCACTCAATTTATAGTATAATAGGAGGATTTTGATACTTGCAAGATGTGCATTTGAAACACTTGTACTTGCCAGTGTAGCTGTCATTCAAAAGTGAGAGGCTCTTCTGCACCTTGGTCTGTAGAAATGTAATCCCTTGTGGCCTCACAAAGGTAGTTTTGTGTAGATGTTGAGAGACTGCATGCTTTCTTGGTCATTCATGCTAACGTTTTGATTATAGTGATGAGTTACAGCGGATAAGCTAGAGAGGCTTACACATCTGTGATGTTACAATGGAATGTGCTATGTTAGATGGAGAAAAGAGCTTTCATCTCAGAACCTTTGAAGCAAAAAATGAATTGCATAAACAGATGCCTCTTAAAGCAAACATTCAGCCGCCTCCAGCCTTCTTCTCATGCAAGCTTCATCTGACTCTTTCAACTCCTTACTGGCTTTCAAAGTTTCCTTTAGATTTAACTGTTGTAGCAAGTGGATATTTGTCTGAATGTTTGAATACCTTTCTTATTAAATGATCTTGGTTAACCTTTATGTGGAAATCAGAGAATCTCTGCTGTTGAGCCATATACAACTCATGTACGTAAAGACTATTTCAAAAATAAAGAATTTAAGAATTCAGCAATATGCAGTCATGCATAACGCATATGTTGCTTGATGACAAATTAAAACTGTGTAGGTTGAGCACACTTGACTGGTATGCAATAGTGGTCTTGAGTGAGATTAACAACTATATTTTGTGCCTGTTCATCTTTATAAACTGTTTGTTGCATTCGGACATAACACTAAGCTATAGTCTGGTTTTCAAAGTATGGGTTGGTGTTATATATTAATCTACAAGTCCATATAAACTACACAGTTATAGCAGTTTGATACCACTTTAACTGTCATGGCCCCATCTTATAGAATCCTGGGATTTTTAGATCAGTGAGATACTTGGTATTCTCAGCTGGAGAAGTGCTGTAGTTCAGGGAATATACTAGAGCTCTCTAGTGAAAAATTCTGAGCATCCTAAACAATGTGTAGGATAGATCTATGACATTTAAGTGATATCAAAAACCATTAACTGTATAGTATAGACGTACTCTGTTGAAACCTACAAACCATGATTTGCAAAGGACTGCAAATATCAGGTTGCCTCCACACTATGCATTTTGTGTAGGATCACCATACTTCATTCACCTACTTTTTATGAAATATCTGCATGATGCTGTCATATGGTCATTGTCATCCTGTATTTTCCTACAGTAGAACATCACAATACACAATACATTACAGTATATAACTCTATGGCAGGCTGAGAATTGTATAGTCCTCCAGATTTTTTTGGACTACAACTCCCAGAATGCTTCACAATTGGATGTGCTGCCTACGGTTGCTAGGATGTACGATCCAAAAACATGTGGAAGGGCACGTGATTCTCACTAAATCCCTTGTGGGGTTTTCATTCTTTGTTTGTTTTCTGCTTGTTGTTTTTAAATAAATAAAAGAGTAGATTGATTAAAATTAATGATACTTACATAAGCAATTACTAATAAGCAAGGATGTACAGTCAGCCCTCCACATTTGCAGGTTAAGCATTCACAGATTTGTTTATTTGTGGATTACTGTGCAAAAGGGAAGGGGATGGGAGGGGGGCATGTGTGCAAGTTTGCTCACTCATGCAGTTGGGGGGGAATAGGATGGGATGGGAGGAGGGAGGATACCTGCATTCTTGTGCGTGTGGGAAGGGGAAAAGGATGGAACAGCAGCAGACACATGCACAGTTGCAGAGGAAACAGGGAGTGGGAAGGGAGAAGAGCACATGTACGTATTTGCTCTCTTGCATGGACAGACAAGATAGAGGAGGGGAGGGGATGAAAGGAGGGAGGGCACACACATTCACTCACTTGCCCATGTGTGCAGGTGGGAAGGGGGATGCTACATGCCACTGTACCTGGGGCTGTTGCATACCCCCATGTCACCACAATACCACTGCAAAGGGCACCCCCCTGTGGCTAATAGCAGGGGGCATTGGTGCTTGCCCAAAGGCTCACCTGTATGAAAGGAAACCCTGCTGTGCACCCACCTACATTGCTATTACCTGAAGCAACGTGTCCACTTGGGGTACTCCAACCCCCTGGGCCAACTCTGTGGGCTCTGTGGTAGTGTTGTGAGTGTTATTGTTGTGAGTCTCACCTAGTTGACTTAGTTGAGTCAGAGACACCACCATCCTCATCCGCTGACTTGACCACCAGGTTTTCCTCACCTTCTCACCCAAAGGCTGCATCTTTCCTCTTGTCCTTCTTGAAAGCATCTAATCAAGATACAGTTTGCTTTGTGCAGCTTGATTTACTCCTCTTTCTAGTGTCTGTATGTATTGAGTCCCCTATTCCTGGGAAGGGGCTTGGGCCCTCTTTAAAGCTTCTATGCTTGCCTGGATCATAGCCCTCCCCCCTCCCTCAGCTTCCTCGTCTGGTGAAGGGGATGATTCTACAGGTGGGTGCTTGAATGGAGGCCTCCTAGTGGTGCCTCTCCCTTTGGACACTCTACTGCCCTTCCTGGACACTACTGATGTGAAGGCCCAGGGAAAAAAAAACAACATAAAAATTTGGAATTTTTTTCCCTGAAGCCTTTTTAAATTTTTTTTCAAAAAATCGGAAAAATTGAAAAAAGGAAGAAAATTGATAATGGAATGTTTTATTTTAGCATGATATGTGTTCATATATCCTCCAGATCATGTCTAAAAACTATGTACAGTATCAGATTATTCTAATTGCTGTGCGCGGAAGACGAGCAAGTCCTAGGTTACAAATTGAACTCTCCAAAGCAAGACTAAGAGACATTCCTTCCTTTAGGGAGCACTTAGTCACTCTCTCCTTCTTTCTACACACTTCCCCCCCCCAATTCTTTTTATGAGAATGGGTGCTTTATGTCTATGTGATACTGTGGAGAGGAAATATAAATAATTTTCTTCATTGCTAATGTTGTTTTTTTTTGCCTGCTCCACATAAACTAGCAAAACCAAAGAGGTTCTGTACAGTTCAGGAGATTGTTGCTCCATTTGTTACAAATACATTTTTTCAAAAAATAAAAGTAAATTTCATTTGTAAAAATTGTTTGAATACACTGTATTTTTAATATATCAATTGTGATAATTTTGTGCCAGATCAAATCATACATAGTCATATTTTATGTTCCTTAAGTAACAAAGTGACTTTCAATGTGTAAAAAGTGCCAATGTTGCATTTTTCCAATTCTTCCTAAAATTTCCATTTTTTCTTGAAAAAAAACAACAACAAAAAACTTTTTTCCCCCATGACTTCAAAAATTTCCAGAAATTTTGCATATCTACTAGACATATACTGTTTAATCAAGGGTGGTTCACTAGTCCAGCTATCCAACCAACTAACAAGAAAAAAGGGAGAAACAAGAGATGGGAAAGAGGTGGTCAACTGAACCCAAGGAGGTCCTAACTGTCCAGTGGGGCTGAGGGTGGCCAATTGAGCTCATTAGGGCCTACCAGGGGCAGAGGGAGAGGACTACCACTCATGACGAGGGTTAACTGAGGACAAACGTGTAAGCCAAATGGGCCACAAGGCCCAGCCACTTAAATCAAAAGGTCTCCCCTCCAACAGGTCACACTAGGCCTACAAGACTCAAGTGGCAAGCAGGCACCAAGGCCCACCAAGCTGATGAGGCTCAAGCACATGGCTCCTGGAAGCCTCTGCCAGCAGATTGTGGTAGACCCAGATCTCCCTAGGCTACGAGGTCTAGATGTCCAATGACTAAATAGGCCAAAAAATGCAAAAAACACCAGGCCAATGAGGCCAAAGCATATGGCCACTAGAGGCCTAGTCAGAGGCCTGTATTAAGTGAAATCTAACAAGGGTGTGGAGTATCAACACCTCATGGCTGACAGGCCCCCAAAAATCCATGAAAATCTAAGGTGTACCCTCACCTGAAACTACCATAGGACCAGCTCCTTGTAAACTGCTTGAAATACCTGAATTGCTCCCCGATCACTACCTGATCACCAGGACAACCCCAATCCACAATGCAGTCTTTCTGCCTCCCCCACCAGGGAGTGTAGGATTGGGTGGTGAGCAAGGCATAACATGCCCAATCTGCCCCCCGACCCAGATAACCCCTCACTCATTCACTGTCTGCCAATACAATCATTGAACCTGAGTCCGCCACTCTGTTGCTCAAGCCTCTGTACTTCCCTGACAATCTGCAAACTGTTACTGCTGTGATCACATTCACTGCAACTCTCAACTGCACCAGGTTGAAAGAGGGTACAACAGGGCTAATTGGACCTTAAATATGTTTGGCACATGGTGTCAAGGCACCTTGCACTGGACGGAATAGCCATAAGCCTCTCTTCTGTGGAGACCATCAAAGATGGCCCCTTCCTCCACAGTGCCTTGAGCCATGGAGGTCGGAGGCTGAAAATGTAAGAGCAGTTTCCCTAGAGCCACCATCTGGAAACAGCCTAAAGTTCCAAAGCACAAAGACTGAATCTTTTTTGTAAAAGAGAGTTATGAAAAGGGTAGTTTGTTCGTATATCTGAATTCACAGTTTATTAATAAATTATAATTGAAGCCATCTATGTCAAGATGCAACAGCAATCAGTCAATCAATCAATCAATCAGGAGTAATCTTAAGACTTATGAAGCTGATCAGATGGGAAAAGAACGAAAATAAGCAACTGTTAATCATAATGGGTGTTGTACATATGGAAGAGGTTATGTGCGTTCTTAACTATGTGGAGTACATCCATGGCTTGATGTGATACCTGAATCGAGGCTATATAAGAGATAGCAAAGACCACACTGACTGAAGATGGCACAGCAGTAGTATCCAGTTAGGTATATGGCTGAAATTTGATTTTGTGATTGCTGCTGTTCACATTTTTCTATGGATTTATCATCTTTGAGCTTCTCTACTACACACACTTTCACTATGCTTGATGTGAAAGGATTTGATGTATCTGAACTTTAATCTGAAACTAATTTCATAAAATTTTACTCTGGCCAGAATATGCTAATTCTATGAGTCAGGATATCCTATTCTACCCTCATTAGACTAGAATCCCTAGGATTATTTGGGAGAAAATATGGCAGTCTGGGAGAAAACAGACACGTTTGTCATGAAAATGAGCCACACTCTTCTCTCTAGCATATTTGACGTTGGTCATTGTAAATTTGCAACTATATATGTTGTGTTGATTGTTGTGTCTCAAGCTTTACTGCGGGAGTCATTGCTTTACTGCTTGTCATTGTTTTTCTAGAGTTATCACCAACACTTCCTAGTTAGTTGGAAGATTCGACAGGAGCAAAACTGAACAAAATTCAATGCCTTTTGATCATAGTGAAAAATAAGAAATGAAAAAGTAACAAATGAAATTGATGCAATAACAAATGAAATGTATTTCATTTATTTTTTACAGATTGCCCAATACCATGCTTGAAAATAAAAACAACGAAGATTTTACAGCTTCCTAACTATTTAGCCCCTCCACTTTTGTGTTTGTTTTAATCATTTGTTGCTATATATAATTCATTTGTGAACTAATGTTTGCAGCAAATCAATCAGCTAAGTCATCCTTATTAATAAAGGATCTTCCATAGAAACTCAACATTGATTTCTCCATCTCTTCCTCTTATTAAAAAGTTCCCTGGTGTGAGAAAGATGCTAACTAGAAACTAATATGCATTGTAATATCTCATACATTTTCTTGTTCAGACAAGTGAAGGTTGGCAAATGTTTTGCTCAAAGGATTTACCTGCTGTTATGATAAAATAAAAACATGTTATCCCAATTCTTGCTTTTGCTGACAGACCTTTTAAGGATTTTGTATTTCTTCTTTTTTCTGGGGATGGATTTTTAAATGCTAAAATCTTATTTATTATATCTTGCTGAGATACTTAGTGGTGTGTTCTACATTTGTTTTTGTTTTCCCCCATATATCAGATGCTTATTCACTTCAGAAACTGATGTGTCAAAAGGTCTAATAGAGGGAACAAGAATACTAATGAAATGATTTTAATAATATGCTACATTTTTCCAGTGTGCCATATGATGGAACCAGGATTACACCTCTCAGTGAAATCCCATCCTCTCCTTGGCACTGTAGTTTTGAGACACTCTTACAGTATGATTCCTAGGCATGTTTACACAGAAATGTACATAGGATTGTACTCCAGCTACAGGATTCTAAACTGTTTGGCAGAGACTACAAATATAAGGCAAATTTCCACCCCATGCTAATTTAATATTTCAATTTAGGAGGGAAAAAAAGAGATGAAATATAACATAAAGGAAAAGAAAACGTTCTATGGGTGGAAACAATTTGAAGTGCAGATCTATACATTTTTATCTTCACATTTTCAAAAGTAGTGCATAGAATTCAAGAGGAACCACCACTTTCAAAAGTGGTGCATAGAATTCAAGAGGAATCACACCACAACATCTATCGTTGAAGGATTAGCAATAATCATGCTGTTTATTTTGAGGGATCAAGCTTGATAGAAAATATGGCCAGTACAGTCTAGAAACAGAAATCAGGGAGATTCGAAGAATTGCTTAATTCAAAATATTTCAATCATAAACTTTAATTGCCTTGCACTGAACATATAAACATTTGTCTGGAAAATAATAGGAGATATGTGGGGATCCTGCCTGCCCATTCTCTAACATGTCTGTGAACAAACAGAAATGTTAGAAAAACCTTCAAAATCATTAATATCATGGTTACAATGGATTATGGTACTGTTATATTAAAATAAATTTGCATCAAGAAATTTTGCACCAAGACAAGTGATTGAGTTGGTTTTCAAATCTGCTTGTGAATAGAAGATGAATTTCCCAGGTCTAGAAAAGAAGGGGGAAAAAAGAAGTAATAAAGAAACAGAGATTTGTAACAACCTTTATTGAAAAATAGACCAACGTAGCATATTTTGCTCTCCCAAATAATAATTGGAGGATTCCTTTGTCTCCTCCTCCTTTCTTTCATGGGCAACGCTACCTTTGGACAATGTGCAGTGCCAGTATACCTTGCAACCTTGCTAGATTTCTGCTATTTTCTAGCACATTAGCCCTCCTGTACAGAGCATGTCTGGAAACCTAAGTCTTATGAAGTCAAATGAAAGAAATGCAAATTGAATGTGTCTTCAAATCTCTTGCGGTCTTAAGTAGAATAGAAGTAGAAAAAGAGCATGCAAAGTCTCCTTGTGTTCCATCAGCTTCATAGAGAGTGTGGTCTTATTAGTTGTAATTCTAACTATTGCCAACATTTTTAGGTTAACGTATCCCACCAGAGGATATATGCGTGTGTTCAAACTGCTGCAGTGTACAGGGCCATTGTGACGGTCTTTTATAGTCATGAATTTCATGTTTGGGTGTTGATTTTATAGCCTCTTCTGTGATGATGTAATCCAGTACATTTCTGTAATAATTGAATTTCCACAGCAACAATAAATTGTGGTTAGAGGACTGGGAAATTGCAATATGCCTGTGAGAAATCTTGAGAAAATACTCAGGATCTCCTGCAGTAAATGAGAAATGTGTTGTTAGAAGTCAAGAATCAATTGCTGTTATTTTGTGTGTCAGACTCCCTCTCACTCAATCTAACCAGTGCTACCTCTCACTGCATATTAGCAAGGACATCCCCTTCATGCTGTCAAAAAACTGATGTGCTATATAGTTCACTCCCCTTGCAATTCTTGATCAGTCTTTGGATAGTCCTACACGGCTATTATCTTTCCCTTCTAAAGATGTGTCTTTGCAGAGACTATTTTCACTGGTAGGGGCAAAATAACAGAACAAGAAGTAGCAAAAGGAGAGTGGAAAGAGCACATTGTTTAACAGTGAAGTTCAACCAAGTACACGTTGATTATACAGTATTCTCAGCACGTAGCTTAAGCTGCATATTTATGAAAGAGCCAAGGCAGGCACACCAATTAAGTTAAACCCATTAACAGTGAATCTCTTATGAATCCCTACAGCTTCCCATCATTCAATATCAAGCATCAGGCCTGAATGCAGCATCACCATACAAGATTATAGTCTCTGTGGAACCAGAGATCTCTGCTTCTGGGAAGCAGAAATGGGTAACTCATCATCAAGCATAGAATTCTCCTACTCCAAATAATTGCCTATTTGCTCTGCATTCCTGCCCCATTCCTTATGCTTAGATCTTCCTGCACATCTAGTTAGAACTTGCAGAATTAATATTGGGTTTCCTGTCACCTCACTCATTACTTGTGTCAGGGGAATTCAAGGAAGGAAGTCAAAAACATGTTTTTAAGAGGCTATTTCCTAAAGTCTTTTCCCCCTTCTTTTTGTTTAAATAGAAATCTGTCTGTTAACATGTCAGGTTATTTCTTTCTGCTACACTGGGAATGACATCTGAATAAATTGCAATTCCACAGTGCTGGCATTGTTGATAGATCACTAAAAGTTCTTCAGTTAAGCCACACCTTTCCGGAAATGGAAAAGGTTTGAGGAAAGGAGGAAGTACCATGTTAAATGAAGCAGTGTGTTTAATGCCTAGTTGAATCTGTCTGTCAGTGTTGGAACTGCAAAGAGATGGGAGAGATTAGTGAAACAATGGGTTGAGTACAGAATCAAACATTTATTATAGTCACAGATCTATGTGAATGTATAAACATTTCTCCCATCTTAATCCCTCTGGTATAAATCCAGTTGTTAGTGGAGAAAAGCAGAGCACTACTTGAGTTCCATTCCTTTTTTCCAGTTGCACAAGTCAATACTACACTTGATCTTATGTTCGCTAGGCACTTGCGCAACCTTTGTGCAACTGCAATATGTACATTCCAAGCGGAGGGAAGTTGGAAACAAAAAATGGGGGCCTACAATAATTTTTGGCAGATTCTTCAAAATTTGTTTTTAGTTGATACTCAAGTTTCAGATTAAAATTCCTGGAAGTTAAAAAAGAGAGAGAGAGAACCTGCCATGACTTGTAGTGGCTTTCCCCCCTTATTTTAAAGGGTTAGAAAACAGGAGAAATTTCTCTAGGGCATTGCTGCTAGGATTTATGAGGCAGAAAAAAAAAGGCAAATAAACAGGAATGTCTTGTTTCAGGGAGGCAAGGGCTTAGGAGAGTATACCTCAAATTCAAGATACAAGCAGTAAAAGTCAGTCCAAGGTCTTACCTAGAGGATCTATATAAGTAGAAGCGTGGTTAAACCGATATGGAAGCTGAGCACAAAAAGCAGTCCAAGCAGGGGCAAATGGCAGTGTCAAGCCCTTACCAAAGAAAGCAACCCAGACTTCAGAAACTAGAGTGTAAAGAAGGTCAGAATGCCAAAGATAGTGGAATAGTGCAGTTTTTTAGTGCTAGTTTTGCAGCACAGGAAACACCTTAGCTTTGCTAATTTATAGCTAGCTGCAACTCAACACAATTGACCTAATTATACAAAAATTTACCCTTTAAGGCAGGCAGCACCTTTTCATGTGCTATTGTTGCTGTCATTTTGTACAATGAAGTAGCTTGGCTTCCTATTCCCTCTCTTCAAGGTCAATAAGAGATGCTCCAGATTTCTCTTCCAGGGCTGCCATCTCCAATGTGGATTACCAACAGTAGACCAGAGGAAGGCTATCTGTATAGCCTAAGCAGATAACTTTACATCTTTAATCCACATAGCGTTTCTAACCAGGTACTGTGTAAGAGAGTTGGAGTTCTATTAAGGGCTGAGAAGACATAAGAAGTATTTTTAGAGGAATGGATAATTGCAGGAACTGAATTCTGTGCTATAGTTTTCACCTGGTCTTCTCTTTTGTGAGAACAAGTAAGAAGAAATAAGGCCCAAATACATATAATCTGCCTAATCCAATTTGTATTGATTGTATATCTAAAAATGCATCTATGTTTAGGAGAAATTATAGTTGGGGGTGGGGGTTTACAATTTGGCTGTTTTGCAATTTCTTTCAAAGCAGCTAATTAGCACATCAATTTCATAAATTTATTTTTTTTTCCAATTTTTGTATGAAGTTATCTTAATGCCTTAACATTAGTAATTAATTTCCTTCAACAATTTAGCATAAATATGTCCATGCCTGTATAAGTATTTCTAAAGCTTTGATTAAGTCTTCTTTCAGAAACTGAGTAAATATAATATGTGATAGATTTTTATGCAATTAGAAGGAATGGAGGGAAACTAAATTGCTCAAAGACAAACAAGCTGACTTTTGTTCTAGCCATTCAGATGTAGATCATTATTTCCCATCTTTAAGAAAAGTATGTGACTCTTAAGGGGTTTACTTGCCTATGCAAATCTGCTTCAGATTTAGGTGGACCGTGATATTAATTATGGAGAAAGTTGGAGGCACTGGCTATTGTTTTTGATCATAAATCTGTATTGTCACCCTGAAATCCAGATATGTGTGGACAAATTTTAAATAAATGACTAATTTAATTGCCAAAAAATCCATTTTTTCAACCTAAAATGATTTTAGGCTCTTATAGCTGAACTTGCCATTGTTTTTTTGATTTCATATGACAGTGGTCCTTTCCACACGCGGGCGGAGGAATGGGGAAAGCCACGCTAAAACGTGGGCTTACCTTGTTCCGTCGCCACGCGGAGCAGCACATTTCGCTGCTCTACATGCAGCAGCGTCCCGTGGCGTCCTCGGCGCCCGGCAGCGCCCAAAATGGTGGATTTTGACTGGCGGAGCCTCTCCACCAATCGGAGAAGCTCGCCAGCCGGAAATCCCGCCCCCTACCTGATCTGCAAGGATGTCCTTTGTGTGTCCGTAAATCCATACAGCCGCTGCAACGGGGCTGCACGGGGCTGGATGCCCCGTGCCTTTGAAAAACCACATAAAATGTGGTTTTTCAAAAGCACACGGCGCTGCCACTTGCGGGCGCCCGGCCGCGGATTGCGGTGTGGAATTACTCGAGAGTAATCCACCCCAATTCGCGTAACGGTGTAGATGACCTCCGCGGAGGTTGCTCTGCACCGTTTTTTTAACTCCATGTGGAAAGGGCCAGTATCAACTGATGTTTTTTGTGCTTTTGTTATTATTAGTATTCACCCCATATATACAAATATATCTGTCTTTGTTCTTTGTAGATGATTTCTTTATAGGCTTTGATTTAGAAAAGCTTGATGACATATCAGAAAATATATCAATGCAGTGTCAGATTTTTTATTATTTTTTGCTATTATTTAGAGGCTGTATTGACAGACCCTGTATTATTTACTTCATTTTATTTCACAATTCACTAAATCACAACTCAAGCTGTCAAAAGCTGAATTAGTCATTCAGTGACTGGTGGAGGGGGGACTATATAGGAACGGTGTCAATTGCATAGACCTTGTCCAATGTGTCTGGATCTGTGTTGTGCTTTTTTTTTTTTTTTACTTTATAAGTATTATAAATACAGATGGAACATCACTATAACTGCTGAGTGTAGAAAAGTGTCAGAAAGGTGTGGAATGTGGAAAAATGTGTTGCCCAATCCTGCTAAAGTTCTAATGGGTATTTAATAGGAAGACATTTCAGCCAGTGAGATTGACTGGTAGCTTGGAAAGGGGTTACCAGGATCTTATATTTTGTCTTCGCTTATGGTGTGCTGCTTCAGATTATGTTTTGATACAAGGAAATTTGTTCTTCAAAAGCGATGGCTTGTCATTCTGGTCTTTGTGGAGAACTCCATACTTTCTGTTCACTGTTTATAATATATACCTGGCTAGAATTCATTCATGGAGACTATTGTACTGTTCTTAAAGTTTATGGTGTAAACACTCAAGAACGCAAACACAAAGTCTCAAGAACACAAAGTCTCAGCCTCTACACCATTGCTTTGCCTACCTGAAAATAAAGAGGAGAGGTCTTATTGCTTGTGGAGACTCTCCACATCAACACACCTGTGGTTTCTTCTATGCATGGAGAGCACCCAAGGGTAGAAATGGTTCATCTCTTCTGATATGTTACTTTTTCACAATGGGATGACATAAGAGACAGAGCTGTCCCAGCTTCAGGGATGCCCAAACAGGGCTTCTATCACACATGAATCTATCCATTGATGATGACTGCTGCCTGGTTGTCATTAAAACACAGACAAACAACATTCTGTCACTGAATGCTACCTCTAAGTGATGTAAGCTTCACGTGAACTATCACGTGAATAACAGTATCATACCATGTTTAGCCCTGTGCCTGAAGACTAGACTAGATTTCTACCAAGTGCCTTCTGGAGTCCTTTTTGTTGTTAGTAAACCTAGTGCATTAACTTTGAACAGTTCTAATTTTTCTCATGCAATTGCCACATAGCAGCCTAGTATTGTATAATTTCTTTCCTATTTTTACTTAGTTTAGACCACTTCAAATAATAATCTGTTCCCTTTTTCAGAGTCATTTTTCATTTATTTTATGCATGTGCAGTCTCAATTCTGCATGCATGCTTCAGTCTTACGTTTGCCCTTCTGCCTGTATATTCACTTGTAGTGGTCTTACCTTTGCCAGATACCTCAGTGCTGTCCTTGTTATTTTCTGTCTGTTTCATCATACAAGATTTGACAGCTCTTTGTACCACCCACCAAATGAAACTGCTTCTTTGTTGATTAGTAGGTTCATTTCTTAACTGCAAGAATAATTCTGTAGATTTATTCATTTAATTCCTTTCTGTTAGCAGCATGGAGGGCCAAATAGATGGATGTTGATTGCTTTTGTGACAAAAGTGAGCAGGCGTATGAATTGTTCCTAATTTGACAAAGCTAGACAGCTCCACTTGGCCAGACAGGGAGATTTTTAAAAACAACAACAAGAGCAGCTATCAGTGAGAGCTATAGCTAATGTCTCTAGATAAAGTGTTTTTGGAGAAAGTGAGATAAAATATCTTCCTCTGTCCCTGATACACAGTATGATAATTAAATATATTTGCTCATTTCCAACAGATTCATAGATGCAGCTACATTACTTCCTCATTCATTGATCATTTTATATTAGGCTTCATATGTTGTTGGGTTTTTGTTTTGTTTTTTGCACAATTGGACTTACAGCTAGTATTAAGAAAACAGAAATAATGACTGCAGAAAAATTACATTACCTTAAAACAGGTGATGGAGACATCAAAACTGAAGCTTTTCCATGTCTTGACTCAGTCATTAATTAAAATGGAAACAATAGACAAGAAATCAAAAGTAGGTTAAGACAAAGAAGGGCAAGTATGAAGGAACCAGATGAGAACCTCAAATATACAGATACATAATTGAATATCAGAGTCAGGATCATCTATGCCATAGGATTTCTGAGTTCTGTGCATGCATGTGAAAGCTGGACAGTGAAGAAAGTGGACAGGAAGAAAATCAACTCATGTGAAATGTGACACTGGAGGAGAGTTCTACAGATACCATGGGTTTCCAAAAGACAAATAAATGGCCCTGAGAGTAAATGAAGGCTAATATGTTGCAGCAGGTGGAGATTTTAATGGGAAGCTTGTTGTGTTTCTATTTCACTGTGTTTTAAAAGTGTTTTCAAAATTGTTTTTAACCTTTTCTTTAGTTTGGGTTTTTAAATAGAAGTTTGGTTTAATTGGGTTTTAACTTTTGTGTTAATAGTTTTTTTTAGTTGTACTTTGTTTTTAAAAGGTTGTGACACCCAGAGTCCCATGCTGGGAGAAAGTTGGAATAGTAAATAAATAAATAAATAAATATGCCTGCTAGAAGCCAACATGACCAAACTGAGGCTATCATACTTTGGACATATCAAGAGGCAACAGAACTCAGAAAAAGTGATAGCTCTTGGTAATGTAGAAGACAGGAAGGAAGTAGGAAAAATGGAGCCCTGAGCTTTCACGGCCCGAGCAGGATGACAGGATTTCTTGGAGATCTCACATTCATAGGGTCACCATAAGTCAAAGTTGATTTGATGGCACATAACACCAACACCAGCATCGGAAGACTGAGTACCCTTTCCGTACATATATTGAAATTTATTCCCTTTCAATACACATAATGAAATATTAGAGCCCAGCAGTCTTAGTGACCAAGCCTTTCCTTTCTGTGAGGCTGGGAGAGCCAGTGGATGCTGTTTCCCTTTCTCTCTGCTGGTACCAGAAGTATTTCTTCAAAATTTTAGCTTCAGTTTACGGCAACAAATTGATGGGCAACATATGGTGAAATTAGGGAGCATTGTGGTCAATTCAGGATGGTCAAAATTCCATAGGAATCTGGTCTCCCTCATCACACTGACATGTTCCTCCCCCAAATAGAACCAAACTCTAGACCTGCCCAAGGTCCCGGTGTATTTACTTCCCTTTCACTTAAGGTAATGTGAGGGACAGGAAAACAAATAAACCAGCAGTCTGCCCTTCTGTACTTCATAGTCTAGCTGGTGCAGACTGACAGAGTTTAGACAATGGTGAACACTTATGCAGAGGACTATTCTTTCCTATACTGGAAAGACTGGTTTGTCTGTTGGTAAGAGGGAAAAAATGTGTACATCCAGCAAGTGCAACAGTGAGAGCTCGTGATGCCCATGTCAGTGTCATATATGGGTAGAAGATGTTAAAGGAGTTCAAGTGACTGGATCTGTTCCCCCAATAGATCCAGCATCCTTGATAGCTCATTTAAAGCTATCCAAACGTTGGACTAGATTCATTATTCCACATAAATGGTAGCGAAAATGTTCATTAGACAAAAATGTTCATTAGAATCTCAAAAGAGCTAGCTGTGTGACCTGAAAAAACCACAATGAATCTACCAGAATGAGTCGTATTGAGCATAAACTTTTGTGGACAGCATCCCACTTCATCAGATGCTTATCTGCTTCTGATGAAGCATTTTTTTGCTGTGCTCCTTTTTCTTTGGCATTTAGTCCAAGCAGATGCAAGAAGCAAAATTCCCTTCTTAGTTGCCTTAAGATTATACAGGAAGGAAATGAATGTGATGTCATTATTACTGTTAATAGAAATAGAAGCATTATATAAATGGATATATTAAATAGACCAGATTATGCGAGTTAAAAGTAATGTTTGTGTGTCAGTTCAAGTATTATATGATACCCGATAGGATAACAGTAACATCTAAAGTGATCAATAGGAAAAGCTACTAAAATGAGAAAATAGTTTTAAGATATTTGTTTTATGTGGGAAATTTATGCAACAGAAAAAAAACCTTACATTTTCAAAGATTTACCACTCACCAATAGAGCATTAAAAAGATTGCTGAAAAGTGGAATGTGTGACCATTAAATGCTTGTAGGTCAACTCTTATTAAACAAAAAACAAAAAACCTCAATTTAGAGGTGAACTAGAAGGCAACGCATACCATTTATATATGTTCTTCTGCTGTAAATTAAAGTATATGAAATCATGTCAAATTGTGCTTGATACATTTGATGAAAACTGACTTTGTGTTTCTTCCATAATAATGTAATGGTAAATAATGTAAAACAATACGGCGTCATTTTTTGTTCAAATAAAATGGCATGACTTCACTAGGAAAGGTCAATGAATCCTGGCAAGTACATGTTGTTGTTTTTCAGAAGCTGGAGTCCTGAACCTAGTTAATCAAATATTGTTCAGAGGGACTGAAATGAAATAGCTCTGGAATAATTCAAGAAAATTTTATGAAACTAATCATTGCATAGGGATTTTTTCTCTACTTCTACTCTGGCTGCTGATTAAAAACACTGACATTTTGTGGATCTCTAAAGTACAGGACTGGAACTAAAGACCTGAATCCAGTGAAAAAAAGCAAGATTTGCAGAAGCAGTGTAGCTACTGGCAGGTGGACGGCTTCACATCTGTGTCCTAAAAGTGCTCCTTGATTCCTTAGTAGGACGAAAGGACAGGCTCTGCCACTGAGTCTGCAACCATCAGCCACAATACAAAATGTGGTGTGTGTGGGAGGGGGGGGTTGCTGCTGCTGTTGTTGGTGGTGTTTGTCATTAGCTCCTCTTCCCAATGGGAAGACTATAGCCATTTCCGCACTAGACTGTTATAGCGCTATGATTCTATTTTCAACATGCTATGGAATCCTGGGGTTTGCAGTTTTGGGAGGGGCCGGCCAGCCCCTCCCGAAACTGCAAACCCCAGGATTCCATAGCATGTTGAAAGTGGAATCATAGCGCTGTAACAGTCTAGTGCGGAAATGGCCTATAATAGGTTCCTCTCCCTGGCTCCTATTATCATACTAGATTTTGGAAATTTGCCAGCCTTTGGCAAGACAGACTTGTTTTAATCCTCAACAGAAGGCCTTCTTCCACATAAAATCTTCTCTGCCTTCCTATAAAGGTGCTTTCTCAATTTTTTTATTTTTTAATCAGCAGCTACAGACAGGGAATTCCAGTTATGTGTCCCCAGATTATTGACCCCTCCCCACTATATTGCATAGATCTTACTTTGTCTTGACACCATCCTTATTATTATCTGCTCAATGCCAGGTGAATTTTTTTTTATGTTTTAATCCAACTCTTAGGTCAGTGCAAATCAATTTATTTTTCTCCTTCCCACTGAATGTGTGTGGGAGGGAGGTGTTTGTGCCTTCAGGAGTTTATTATGTCAATTACAACTTTTTCTTCTCCAACTTTTTCTTCTTTTCCAATCTACCTTCTTTTCCACTCTACTGGAGAGTGTGTTTGATCTGAGTGGACAGAGTCCGTAAAGAATATGAAGATGACACCACTGCAGGGATAGCTTCTTTGTAGCATAAATACCAGAAACTATTCCATGACATGACAAATAAATGTAAATGAGCAGGTGCTATTGTAGAATTGAGGGTTGGGGCATTAGGGAAGCATTTTGTTTGCAGCAAACAATTGGTTCAGTGGCAGGAGAGAAACTAGTTAGGAGTTGAGAAGCTGTGGGTCAGATCTAAAAAGCTGTAGCCTAGATCCAGCTTAGAGCCACTTCTGACTTACAAAAGAAGAACAGATGATGTACAAACAACCCATATTTTGTGATTAAAATAAAACGATGTACCTTCACATTTTTAGTCTTTGATGATGCCATACATAGTAATAGAATACTTAGATATTAATGCAGGCAAAGTCTCACTGACTTCAGGGTAGGTGAGGTTGTGACTTAAAGTGATTAAGGGGATTTATTTTCTTAGAGACTGTTCATGGGCTTAAAAATATTTGGCTAGCTTACTGAATCAAACAGGGAGTGCCTTTCTAAAATACTATTTCTCTGTGCATGCATATATACACACATGTCTGTTTAAGTCAGCAATTCTTGTTTTCATAACCCTGCTTCTTAAAAATTTAAAACTACAAAATCATTCACCTTCATTTTCATAGCACCTACAACCTTTGAATTTGAGACTGTCTCGAATTCTGTTCAAAGGACTATAGTTTTCTTTATTCACCAAGCTTTTATTGTAAATACTCTAAAGAAGAAATTATTAACATGTTTACTCTAATTTACTCTAATTTAGCAGAAAAACTGTGAAAGTTTTGCCTGTATGTTATTCTTCTCAACAATTAATTTTCACCTGGAAAATAATAGTTGCAGATATTATTTCCCTCCAAGTAGGGGTAAAGAATTGCACATCCAATTAATGACCAATTAGATCAGAAAAGTGAAAGAAAATAAACCAACAAATACCCATTGATCACCTACAAGTTATCCTACAATGAGCCACAGAATGGGGGAAGCATCCGCAATACCAGTTGTCATGCCCTGTCCCCCCGCACACCCCTTCCACGTTTTGCAGAAGGCCATCCTCTCATTTCTTCTGGTTGGTGTTGTGTGCCTTCAAGTAATTTCTGTCTTATGGCAACCCCAAGGTGAGCATAACACTGGGTTTCCTTGGAAGGATTTGTTCAGAGGGTGTTTGCCTTTGCCTTCCTCTGAGAGTGAGAGTATGAATGACATTTGCCTAAGGTCACCCTTGCTGAGTGAGGATTCATAGTCCAACACTACACCATGCTGGCTCTCTAAAGCATTAAGGTATTAGAAAATATTAAATATTATTCAAAAATAATGCTGTTGGCATTTTACTATTAAAATAGCAAATTGTAAAACATCCATAAGGGAAAAAAAACCTCTAAGGTAACTCTTTTTATCAAGCATGTATGAGTTTTTAGATGTACAACCAACACAAATTGGATTAGGTAGGTCCAAATTTATGCTTGCCCCCCCCCACCAAAAGGAAGAATGGGTGAAAGGTCCTTTGCGGAGAAGAAATGAGGTAAGTAGAATGGGGACAGAAACAGGGGGTTATGTTATTTGCTTCTACTAGTGCAGCTTAGAGTGGAGAAGGAAGCAGCAGAGTAGAAAGAAAATGGAGAAACAGAGTCTGGCCGAGGCAGAGAAAAAAGGCTTGTAGAGTGGGAAAGGCAGGAGGGAAGAGGTGAATAGAAAGGGTGCAGCAAGAATGGAGAAAGAAACAGGGATCACTATGGCAATAGCAAGCTGCCTTTACTGCTACAATGGCTACTTGATTTCCATTTGTCAACACTTTGTTGAGGAAGATCCTTGGAGCTTCAGGGGCCTCATAGAAGAATGAGGCAGTCCAGATGTGGCTCACAGGCTGCACTTTGCCTACCCCTGCTATAGGGGCATATTCTTACCAAGGCATATTCTTACAGGGTAAATATCTGTGGTCAATATTGACTGGCAAGTAACAAATAAAACACACAACAAAAGATCTTTTGGATTCAAGTAAGCTTATGTTTTGAAAGCATCAGCAGTGCAACCAAGCTGTATATGATAGCAGCCACATTACAAGACATAAATTATATTAAATTAAGATTGCAGGAAAACAGTGACTCATAAAAGGTAAACTCGAGAAGGTATAACTTGTCGAGTACCATTTAAATTATCCTTTAAATTATTTATGCATTATGTTCACAGGAAAAGCCTTTTAACAGCATACCACTCTCCTGGAGCTGACGATGCGCTACTTTTTGGGAAGTGATTTTCCAAGGGCCAAACTTCACACATAATGCTAAACGTATTCTGTATCAAATATGCAGATTTGTGAAATTACTTGCCTGGCCAAAAGATGAGTGTGCGAGTGATCATTTCTGGGAGCAAAGCAAGTATGGAGTGATATAACCCTACCCTTGATGGATCCTTAGGAAAACTCATCTTCTCATGATGGCCATGTCCAGTCTAGCTATAAGATCCCCTATTTTAGATCTTCAAACTTCCACCAGCACCTGTTTGAGGGGAGGAGGTTCTCTTTCTCCATTCTGTTGCCCATGTAATCTGGAGGTGTGACCTCCCTGGAATTACTTTGATTTTTTTTTTTTAAGTCAGTACTAGAAGAGTAATAACTCTTTATCTTGACTGCTGCATCAGCATAATATAGTTGTTGTGTTGCTACCTAGCCATGGCTGTGACGAGCCCTTTTCTTTGCATTTCTGTCACCCAGGATTTGACAAGCAAATCAGTACTAAAGATTAATATCTCATTACCTTAACTGCTACAGTAACACCAATTAAATAGAAATTTAAAACCATCATTTTCTATATGGGGTCTCGCAGGATGTTGTAGTTATGTATTTCTAAACTCACCAACTATGCCAGGTGCAAAAGGAAAAATAAATACTGAGTGATTGTACCTCCATATATTAGCTTTGTCATTTCAATAAAGGAGCTATTGTGCTAATTTATGTGTTTGGGCTTATCTTTTGTGTTCCAGATGTAATAGACTTGGTAGAGCTCAGCATTCAAAATGCGTAGCAAATATTTAAAAACATGCCTTTGTTGCTGTGCCCTAACATTTTTTTTGAATATTTCTTCTTCATATACCCAGTATTATTTTATTTATTGGTAAACAGCTCCATTTTTTTAAAGGCTATGCATTCTTCTGAATTCCTTCATGCAAAAGATGGTGGCAGTTATTTGTGATGGTTTCTTTTTTTCTCTCCTTTCCTGTGTGTGCGTGCACACACGCGTGCATGTGTGCATGTCTGTCTAGCCTTTTGAACATTCACTGAACACTTGTGCAGTTGCTGTGTTGATTCTTTTATGATGAAAGACTGGGCTCTCAGCTGGGGAGCATAAAGAAGGTCATCTGCCAGCTGTCTTAAGCTATGAGGATTTAATGGGGGGAACTAAGCTAATTTGATTGTTTGGCAAAAGCCTCCTTTGATCTTCTTGTATTTATTCCACTTTCTCAATATGTAAGCACAGGGTGCTGAGAAACATGTAAAGAGTGAAAACATATTACTCAAAACCAGCTTGCCTCTTTGCCCCCTCCTCAAAAGAGCAACAGTGTTCATCCTTTCACAAATATCAGTCATGAATGTGTGACAAAACTTAACAATAATAAAATGTCTAACTCTCCAACTCCAACATCAGAAATTTAATTCTGGACACATGAGGAGCCCTGCTGGATCAAACTGAAGAGCTAAACATATGTCCCCTTGTGTCCTGCAGATTTTCTAGGAAGATCACAAACAGGGGGCATAAAGGGAACAACCCTTCCTGATACATGTCCCTTTGTACTCTTGACTATGAATATGGAGATATTTATAGAGGAATCACCTGGGGGGTTAGGTCCAGAACTCTTTCACTGAAAAATCAGAATGTATTTTTTTCATTATTAGAAAAACTCCCTCTCCCAAAAAAAAAAAAAATAAATCCCTAAATTGCACAGAGAATATCTGCCTGTAGGGAAAGCTGTTTTGTGCAGACTTGTTGCTCTTCACATGAGAAGAGAGATGGAAAAGGAAACGGAGAGGATGAACTTCCATGGTCCTGTTTGTCCTACCTCCAACTTAAATGCAAGTCCTCTCACTCTAGAGTCTCACTGGTCAGAGCTAGGAGTGAATGAGCAGAAGTTTAGGAAAGCTAAGTCAGTCACAAGGAGGTTAGAAATGCCATAATGGAGAGTGATGAGACATGTGTGCCAGAGCAGTCCAGAATTATGAGCTGGATAGTCAATAAGTGTTAGACTAGATCTAAGGAGTTCAGTAACAAGCACGGACATAAAATAGCCTGCTTCCTGAACAGGAAACAGATTAATCACAGAAACAAGCAAAGAGCAAAGAATGGTGTCATTTTGACAATGCTGCTTATAAAGCTAAAGGATCCTAGCTCTACCCAACTGTTATCATTCAAAGCATTCTCAGATAGACTCTTCCTGAGCCATGTCTTGATTGTAGTCACACACTATGTTTGATAGGGGTTTCGGGGTGATGAGTGCCCCTGTTGCTGATTCAAGACAGCAAGTGCTGGAGAAAAACAGGCCACGTTAAGCACAGAGGGTCTGTGAGAGCAGAATGGTCAAAGCAATCCAGGATCTGAACACAAAAAGTAATTCAAGACAGAGCCAAAGCCATGCAGAGACCTTCTGAAAACAGTGGTCCAAGGGCGGGTGGGTCAGGAAGCTACAGAGCGGGGAATGTAACCCAGTGCTGAACAGAAATAGTGGATCTGTTGGCTTGCAACAAACAGACAGCTTTGGCTGTGCTAATTTATAGCTAGTTCAAAATCAGCACAGCTGGGCTAATTAGTTCACTGTTTCCTTTTTAATCTAGACCAAGATGGTTATGCATTTTTATTGCCGCTGCTTTAAGCAGTAATATCTCTGGCTCTTATTCTCTGGGGTTTACATGCAGTAGTCTAGTAGTCCAGGCAGATTTGTCAGTCTTCTCTACCTCCAAGGCAGAACTACCAGCCACCTCTTGCTGTTACCTGAGCTAACCTCTTCCTCTTCCTCATCAGATAAGGCTTCCTCCTGGAAGGGGGAGAATTTAAGCTAGCCACTTTTGACTATCCATTGCTCAGTGCCTGGTTGCTATTCTTTATTCTGTTCTGACCCTGAACTGTCTTGCACAATGGAAGAGAAATCAGGTTGTTTCCCCCTGTTTGAATAGGTGGCTGTTACCTCTTCTCCCGTCATGTGAAAAAGTAAGATTTGTTTTTTCTCTGAGGAAGAGTTCTCAAGGGAGAAGCATGGCATCCCCTTTGTGTTATTAGTCAACGTGCTCCCAGAACAAGCAAACAGGCCTTATATGTTTTGTAAATTATATCCATTATTACAGCCATCCATCCATATCTACAGATTCTGTATCCATGGATTCAACCAATCATGCTTTGAAAATATTTTTTTTTAAAAAATCTGAAAAACAAACTGATTTTTCCATTTGCAAACTTTGATTTTGCAAAATGATACCATTTTACTACACAATTGTACATAATGGGACTTGAGCAGCCACAAATGTTGGTATCCACGAGGGGTCCTAGAACCAAACCCAAGTGGATACTGAGGGCCCACTGTATAATGTAAGTAATATTCCTACATTATTGATTCTTGTATTTGTGGTGTTTATCACCATAAGGGAACCCCCTTGTTTATGCATATTTTTCTTTGGATCCACATTTAGGCATACATGGAGTTGAGATTCTAAAACTAATGGGATAAAAGTTAGTGATGACATAGATTTCACTGATGTAGAGGGTATGCAAAGTATGACTGAACGCACCCCAAAATTAGTAGCCACTGGTAGCTATGAGTTCATCATCTGGATGGCAGTGCCTTCATCAGGTCTTGCATTAAAATATTCTGTAAACTAATGATGTGTTATGCAAAGAAAAAGTGTTAACTTGTGTCTGTCCTGAATCTACTTGTGACAGATTCAGGTTGGTTTCTCCTCAGATTGGTTTTGCAGTTCCAACATAATAAGATGTCCTGACACTTTCACTTAGTACCACCACCCTTTAAACACCACTTTTGTGTGCAAGGAGTGGGGTCCTAAGTGTTCCCTCAGAACCAAATAGTTTATTTCTGGCAAAATGTTCTTCTCTATTACCAGCAACTTTAGTCAAGTCAGGCCAATTCAGTAGTTATAAAACAAGCTGTATCTTTTCTTATAGTAACATTAAAAATAAAGTATTTTTATCAAAGTTTGTGAAAAGTACAGTATTGTTGCATTGAACAGTTCAAACTTCTGACAGTCTATGCCAGTAACTCCCAGCCTTGGACACCACTTCTCTGTGTCTTTTCCTCAGCTGTTTAAACACAGCTCAGCCAACCTCTCTGGCCAAGATCTCACTGAAAGCTTTCTTTCAAACAGAATCTCTGCCTTATATATCATTCTGATTATCCGTATCATCCAATCGTCCCTACCCATGCACACCACTGTGCTGCGTTTTACCCTTAAGGCACTACTCCTGTTGCCTAGTAACCCACCATCCAGCCGCACTTGCATTCCAGCTAGCTGGCCCCCAAAGCAACTTCATCACACTACTGAAAGCCAATTTCAACAGACCCACCAAAGTTGATAATATTATGAGAGAGAGAGAGAAAAGAAATCACTCAATTTACCTTTAATGTGCCATTCACAAGTTTATATAAATTTCCATTATGTTTCTTCTTGCGTATTTATTTCCCTCCAGAAAATTCTGACTCTGCATAGTTTTCTTCAAATAGTCTGTTACAAACCTCCAGATTTGTCTGTATTTTCCAATAAATATAATAAGAACAGCTGTCGGTAGAACTGTGTCTAAAAACAGAACACAACCAAGCAAACACAAAAGGCAAGATATAACTTTTTGAAGAAATCAAAGTTACAAGACGTTACACTTGGTGGACTAATCACCGCACGTGTTTTCTTGTCTCCACAGCCCCAACGGAACCTTTGCTGTGCAAATTTGCTGATGGAGGGCAAAAGAAACGACAGAATCAAAGCAAGTACACACAGAATGGGAGGCCATGGCCAAGAGAAGGAGAGGTGAGTCACAGTTATCTGCAATAGTTTCTTGAGTATTTGAGTGGATATGCTTGTGTCTGACTTAAGAAACCTTACAAACTGAGCATAGGGTCTTTAATGAGAACAACGGCAAAACAAGTGAGGATAGTACAACAAAATACATCAACTCAGAGTGGGTATATTATTTGTGTGCTCAGGGCTGAGAGGTGTAGTGCAAGGAATAAACCAGGCTACACACTGAAGCTGGATGAAAATAGGCTACAACTTTATTAGTTACAGCAAAAATAGGGTTGGATTGTGCATGGGTCCAGATCCCAGCATTGGCCAACCCACCTGTTGACCGATGAGACCAAAAACCCGAAGACAGGACTGCCTGGAGTCAGGTCCAAACTACCTGATCTCCCAGTAGTGCAGGGTTATGAACACCCAATCCATGCCATGTGTCCACTGCCAACCCTGGCAACCACCTTCATCCCCAGGCTCCAGGGATATCAGACCCAGATCCAAGACCCAGTTGTGACAATAAAAGGCAAAGACACAACCTAATTACAATACACAGGATACAACAAAAGAAAAGGAAGGGTGGGTGGGAAGGATGACATGCAGAGAAGAACTGAGCTCTGGGCAGAGGAGAGCCTAGCTAAATACAAAATACCTGGACCAGAGGGAAAACTTCCTAAAGCTCTGGCCTGGGCAGAAGCAGCCAATCAATTCAAACCAGCCAGTTTGAACTGATTGGCTGGGAGCTTTCTCCAGCTATGCAAAGGCTGCTGGGTATGAGGAAGTACCCAGCAGAGCTGAGCAGATGGCTGGGAAGCCACATGGCATGGCAGGCCAACTGAACAGCCCTGCTTGTGGAGGCAGCAGCACCACTACTGCTGCCACCACCACCACCACCACTGCCAGCCCAAGCTGCAAAATGTGCCACCCGGTAAGTCACTTAAGTACAGAGTGTATCTAGGATGGAGCAAGTAGGGTAGATACCCTGGGCACCAATGCCGTGGGGCACAAAAAAGCAGTGCTGGAAGTGGTAGTGATGGCAGTGGCTGCGGAGTTGTAGTAGTAGTAACCAGCCTGGGACTAGGCAAGCAACTGCCCTGCTTGTGCTAGGCACTGTTTATGTTAGATGTGCCTTTGCTTAAGTACAGATAGTATCAACAGGAACTAAGCACAACTAAGTGCCCCCAGATTCCAGATAAATGAGATCCTTTACAGATTTTTGACCATGGAGAATCTTTATGGGCTGAGTTCTACAGGTCGACCTCTCTTGGGAAGGGGGTCTTGAAATAAAGTATGCCTTTGTCTACAAAATTGCACCTCGTACTTATAGAGTTATTGAATGCAAGGATCAATAATCTGTTCTTAAGACATACCTGTAAAACAAGAGGAACACCTATTCATGTCAAATCCTGTAATTTGAAAAGGAATCTGTTCTTCTGTTCAGTTGCAGTGCTTTTCTCCAGAGGAATGGTATTATTAGTGTTCTTGGTGTTATGGCATGGGAAATATATCAAGGAAGGGAAAATGTGTTCAGGCCCAAATATAATCCCAGGGATGCCCATGAGGTCTGGTCATTCTAACAACTTTTGTTCTGTCTGTATTAAGGTACAAAGCAAGAGTTATTGTCATGAACTAATTATTTCCCGCCAGGCACTTAGAACAGATTCATTTTAAGTTTCCGCTGCTCATTTCATTTCTTCTAAATATTAAAGTAGGTCCTTCACCTGTGCCAGGTGTTTAGATTTAAAGTAACTCCATCTATGCTTTTCATGAAAAGAGTCATGCAGTGACAGGCAGACCTGGGCTTGATATTTTCCTTTCTGACGATTAGTAACACTAATATATTTTCTACAGTAAATTTGTATCATAGAGTTAAAACACCCTTATATATTCTTAAGGAAAGTATTAATGACAGACACTGTCAGTTTTTGAATTACAAAGCATTATAACAGTTATTGTTTGATCATAAAAGGCTGTACTTCTATATTACATTAAAGTCTAAAAACTCATTCTTAGGGCTTTTTTTTTTCCTTTCAGGTTAACCATTGGTGATTTTTAACAGTTAGCAGTTTTAAATTGTTTATTTTTTATAGCCTTCTTTAAGCTAGAATACAGTGACTAACTTAAGAATCATAATACATTGATGTGCTAAAACAAGGAAAGCACACATTTTGGAAAAAAGAAAGATGCAAGATTGTCTAATTGGCTAAAGGACCTATTGAATTTAGCTGATACAGATGGATGTGAATTTTGGTTGGTTGGTCCCGAGTTCTTCATAAGTGGGGTGAAAGAATTTGAAATTTGAAAGAAAAAACAAATGGAGAAAAAAATGGTTTTGATAGGTTCATCCATCCCTACACCTGAAAAAACACCTTTTGGGGAATATGGGAAACGATTAACAAAGAGTTGGGAAAAACTCATAAGCACAGTTCTATTCTTTGGAACCAAGTCAATGTTATAGTATTTGCAGAAAGGTAAGGGAAGTGAGACTAATTTTTTTTTCAACTTACTATTTTTTAAAAAAATGTCATACTGCTTCTTTGTGAAAACATCTTGCTACATCTAGTAGATCTTGGCATCTCCAAGTTTACAGATGTATGGACAAATATATTTACTTATAATTTATCAGCTAATCATGTGGCCAGTACATATTCATATAGTAGCTTGTTTATCAGACTGTTTCTTCTGTCGCACTGAACAGAATATAACAGCAGAGTCTCAATTTCTGAATGGCAGCTACTTTTTAAATTAAATAATGTTTGTTTTTGAGTGCCTTCAAGTTTTTCCAATGTACGGTGACTCTAAGGTTAACCTTTCAGGTGTAGGATGACAAGATTTGTTCAAAGGGAATTTGCCTTTGTCTTCTTCTGAGGCTGAGAGAGTGTAACTTGCCCAAGGTCATCCAGTAGATTTCCATGACCTATCAGCTATTCAAATTTGCACCATTTCTGCACTACACTGTTATAATGGTATTATTCCACTTTCAACATCCTACAGAATCCTGCAGTTTGCAGTTCAGGGAGGGGTATTTAGAATTCTCAGCCAGAGAACTCTTTGGCTTCAGTAAACTACAAATCCCAGATTTTCACAGGATGTTGACAGTGGAATAATAGCACTATAACAGTGTTGTGAGGAAATGGCCTTAGACTCTAGAGTCATAGAGTGCTCAAACCGCTACTCCATACTGGCCATTAAGTAAATTGTACTAGCTCTTAACTTTTATGTAAAGTTATATACTAGCCATCATTTGTATTAGTGTATTAAAACAAGAAAGAGTTAAATAATGAATGGTGAGATATTACCAGTGAATCTTCTTCTGGTCTATTTTCCACCTATTGCATCTAGAGACAAGGTGTTCTGCCCTTGATAAAACTCAGTGAGATCTTATGAATCTTTACTGTAAGTAGGTCTCATTCTGCTCAGTGGGTCCTACCTCCAGTTAAGTATGTATAGGATGGTTGTCTCAGTTTGACTTTCCTTCCCTTTTTGGCTGCTTCTTTGGATTTTCTGAAAGCAAACACCCTGAAGATACTGTTCTCTATTTTTCTGAA